>OMKP01020704.1:6926-18293 GCA_900302375.1 Bathygadus melanobranchus
GGCCTGACAATTATGTCATTTCTTTCTCACAGCAACATAAAAAGACGACTCCGCCCGTCACTTAACGGCCCCGCCACCACACACACACCCACCCCACGAGACACATTCTGATTTCTTTTTTAAGATCTGGGAAAGTTAGACGGTCTCATAAGTGTCAGGTAAAGTCTATCCCCAAAGAGCGAGGCGAGCTCTGCTAATGCGCCCAGACTGCCAGCTATGTCCTCGAGGTGGACACGTGGTCCGGCCCGCAGTAAAGTATACCGCTGTTGATTTCTCAGAGCTTTCCTCATGAGCCGTGCTTAGCCTCTGCTGCCCAGGAAAGAATGATCTGTAACTAAGCTTTGTTTACATTCGCCTGTGGTCACTTCACAGCTAGCTATGGACAGCCCCAGCTGCTGCCCCTACACTTGGTTCCATTTCCTATTTTGTATTTTCACAAGCAGAGACACATACGTCTTATGAAAACAGGTTCTACTGGAGGCAACGCATATACTGACGCACAGCAGAGACAGCGATGATCCAAAAAGCTTGATTAAATACACTTTCACTAACACACACTCACACAGGAATAAAAAGAAAAATGCAGATCCAGAGAACAAAAGTGGAAAACAAAACAAATACAGTACGGTCACTGAAGATACATTGTTTTGATTAATTGTGCATTGACTACTGAATAAAATGTAGGCCTATGAATCAAGGAAACAACATTGGCAACACAGCTCTTTACCCAATCCCTGTCGGTCTCAATCTGGTTGGTTTTTAAGCACACAACACGTAACTACATTCATTCACATTTAAGTTACACATTAAGTTAATATTACATGGTGCCTCCACACCTCTGAAGGAAACAGTTAAAACAGCGACATAGAACACATCCTTCGTTTACCACTTAAACAGATGCGAGTGATAAAATAAAGGATAAGATAGGACAGCTGTGACTAACAAACACAAATAAAAGAAACACAGAAATGCAACTAACATAATTAGATTTAGCACATCAAAGCCACAACCACAACAATGATAATATGGAGGCTGTGCAGCAATATGGCTGTGAAGTAATTAGCATGTATAATCCTGCAGTACATACTGTAAAACATGAAACACTAGATGATACTATGATGCACAACCATGATGTCTCAGTTAACTTACAAATGTATTCAATGAATCTTCTCCCCATCTCAGTGCTTGCTAAAAACACATGTAGCCTACATTGATGGGTATAATAATAATAATAATAATAATAATAATAATAATAATAATAATAATAATAATAATAATAATAATAATAATAACAATAACAACAACAATAACAATAACGATAATAATAACATTACATTTGAAAGGAAACACATTTAAACAAAGCAGTTGGCTATAAGTGGAGAGTTGAAATGTAAATGTCTATGCCCCCATTTCTATTTTTCTACGGTGATTTGCTCCTGGTGTACGTTGAATGGCAGCAGGAAGGTGTACATTCACAACAGGGGGTCTCTCTACTTCAGGTGGAAGAAGCCACACGGTTTTGATGGTGGAGCCATGAGCATGTTAGCTTGGTTCTTGTGAGTAATGTGAATCTATGATGAATAAAAAAAGACATTAATATTGTGTTAATAATATTGACAACAAAACAGATCATTTCATTCAAAATTAGGTCGATTTTATTGAGGTACAGTATATCAGCATATGTTGTCCATATGGGCCTAGTACCTTCGGTAATTTGTAATTCGTAAATTGGCCTACACTACAGTACTAGATGATTTTATAAAAATATTAAGGCAATAGCATCTGGGTCTGTTACATGTTCTAGCGTGTTCCATGTCCATTTCCACCTTAGTGTACATTATTCATTCCGATTTTTAACAAATTTAGGTCAAGTCATTTTGTTGGGCTAAAACATTGCAAAAATAAAAGAATAACAATACATACAGTACAGGGAGGTTGCATCCAGGGCTCCCCATCGATCTGCATGGGAAGGGGCTTGAGTGTCCTAGCATTGTGAAGACAAGAGTAGGGAATTGGAAATCCCACCGTTCATAGAACACCATGATCACACAAGTTCAAGTAGTCAGTAAAAGGACGCTAAACCTGATGGTGATCTGAGGGGTCTGTGCGAGTCTCAGCCCAGCGCTCTTCAGCCCTGTGTAGATCTGACCCATCTCTATGGCTCCCTCTAGACCCACCACCTCCAAACGCTTATCGCTCAGCTCTTCGGGGGAATAAAACACAAAACATACGAGAGAGCGTGCAAGAGAGAGAGAGAGAGAAAGAATATTCATGCAAGGCGTAGACCTATGAACACACGCTCCCAGGAAAGGCTGTGTTGTGGTATTTTGGATGTGAAGGGCCATAGGAAGACATTGGAGGCCCACCTTGAGAGCATGATTTCAGCAGCTCCCGGTCGGTGATGACCTCCACCGACTTGTCCAGTGCAGCGATGGTTCGGTCTGCTTTCTTCGACTCACCCCAGAGGTTGGAGCCGCCGTGCATGCTGGGTATGTTGAGGACTGCTATGCCCTCCAGAGATATGTTGCTGAGGTCTAACGGCACGCCAAAGCACTGGTAGAGGGAGGGAGGGGGGAGGGACAGAGAGAGAAAGAGAGGAACATAAAGAAGACAAACAGCATGAAGATGTAAACTCAAGGAAATTGATGATGAAGAAAACACAGGTCATCAATGGTTACTTGAGTCTGCATCATTTACCTCAATGGTTAGACTATCTTTCAGGTTCTTGCAAGATGAAAATATTGTCTCGGATGTGGCAAACTCAAAATACCACAGTTTGTTCTTCATCCTTTAGGTACAACAAAGACAACACATGAAACACTCCCAACTTATCAGGTTGTTTCTGATGGGACCATGGTAACCAGCGATGAACCCTCACCTGCTATTGAACCTGTGTGGATGCTTCTCTCTCATAGTGTGGAAGCGGTGAGCGATGGAGGCATCCTTGCAACGGCACATCGAAGTATAAACATTGGGGTTATGTTAACATTTTAAACAATATCTATTCATCATCATTTAGTGCATTTGAACTCAACAACTCAACTAAATGTTATTGCGACAGTAGCTGGTAGGTGTCCCTGAGCAAGACACCTAACCCTAACTGCTCCCGACGAGCTGATTGTTACCTTGCACGGTTGACACCGCCGGTGGTGGTTGAATGTGAGGCAAATGTAAAGCGCTTTGGATAAAAGCGCTGTATAAATGCAGTCCATTTACCATTTACCATTTTAACCTACCACTCCGATGGAGAAGTAGTTGTTTATGATCTGGTACGGCACGGGGTCTCCTACTTCCTGGGGGTCGTCTGGGGCGACCTGAAAGCTCCAGCGGTCCATGGGCACCAACACACTACCTTCAACTTCCTTCAGGATGTCGCGCAGATCCGACCCATCGTACCCTGGAAAAGGATGTCACTCAAACACTGGAGTTATAGCGAGTGGAACTAAGATGTCACTTAAACACAGGAGTTATATCGAGTGGAACTGAGATGTCACTCAAACACTGGAGTTACATCGAGTGGAACTAAGATGTCACTTAAACACAGGAGTTATATCGAGTGGAACTGAGATGTCACTCAAACACTGGAGTTACATCGAGTGGAACTAAGATGTCACTTAAACACAGGAGTTATATCGAGTGGAACTGAGATGTCACTCAAACACTGGAGTTACATCGAGTGGAACTGAGATGTCACTCAAACACTGGAGTTATGCGGAGGTAACCTTTGCGTTGTTCAGCTCCTGGTTTGTTGACCGGTTATATACCACATCGATTTTGGCGAATTGATACAAACTCGATTGTGAAATTGATACAAACAAGCAGAAATCAAGCCGCTTCATTGACAGCATGAGATTGTGACTGTGAGTGGCCAACTGTATGTGCGTGTATTTGTGTGTGTCATACACGTTTGAACTACGGACCACGAAGAAGCAGGATGTTTCAAAAATAATGGGAATTTAATATACTGTTGTCCACTGTGTTAATATACGTAGTCAGGACCAGTTACGGCTCCCTCCATACCTCCTCCCCAGCGGAGGCAGCGGGCCAGGTCGTTGCCCGTGCCCAGGGGAAGAACGGCGACAGGTGGGCACACAGGGAGCTCTGCTTTGTCTGAATTCACAAACATAAAACAACATTATTCACCGTTTAGCTTTGCAATCAGGCACTTCTATCAATGCCATCTTTTTATAGACGGCCACTATGAGAATAAAGTATATTGGATTATGATGATTTATGATGGTTTAAATGATCCATTGGTAATGGAAATTATATGGTTGCAGCAGGGAGATACTAGGAGTACATAAAACAGAAAAAGATTTTGGCTTTATTATATTAATACATAGAGAGGAGACTGGAGGTCCTCACACAGTACCTATAGCGTCCAGGATCCATCCAACAGTACCATCCCCACCGCACACTAAGATTCTGTAGTTGTGCAGATTGCGAAAGAAATGTAGTCTACAAAAAGAACGGGCAAAAATTAAAACATACAACATACTAAATGCAGTGGTGGAAGAAGTACTCAGATCTTTCACTTAAGTAAAAGTAGCAGTACCATACTGTTATGGTTAGCATCAAAATATACTTAATGTACCAAAAGTAAAAGTACTCATTATGCACAATGGCCCATGTTAGAATAATGTTTATTATATTATTGGATTATAATTATTATTGTATTAATGTGTTCATCGCTTTAACGTTGCTGCTGGTAAATGTGAAGCTATATTTTATATTGATATGATATTTTATAGATTACTTTACATACTGCTGGGTAACTTGTAAATTTCCCCCAGGGACCAATACATCCTTATTGATATAATGAGAATTTATTGATTGATTGATTATATTTTACATTTACATTTACATTTAGAGCATTTGGCAGACGCTTTTATCCAAAGCGACTTACAAAAAAGTAACACATTTGTCGAAATAGGGAGACAACAATATATCGCTGAAGGTATAGCACAATTATATCTTGCATTGTTAATTTTAATCAGCAAAGTAACTAAAGCTGTCAGATAAATGTAGTGGAGTAAAAGTATAAAGTAGCAGGTGATAGAAATACTCAAGTAAAGTACCTCAGATTTGTTATGTACTTAGTTACTTCCCACCACTTACTAAATGTAACCAACCACAGATATGATTTACACAATAACATTTAAAATGTCAAGGATCACGATACCCAGGCGCAGGACCTCCGTTGCACAGGTTGTAGACTTGACGAGGGTTCAGAAGGTGCTGAAATTTCCTCAACACTCTGTAAAACACAAACAATGCAGTCTACTAGGAAGCCCTCACACGGTCTGGACCTCAGTTGAAATAGAAGCTCCAGAAATGGAAATGCTATTCAGCTGGTGGACCACCTACCTCTCCCCCTGCTTCCCACCACTCTTGGGATTTACGAACACAAGCATAGGGTGGATGTCCGGAACCGGAACAATCTAACAAAAGCACAAGTTTCTATGTTTAGATGATGGTGAACAATATTAGGAGTGGCGATTTTTTTGTGCATCATTTCGTATCACCAATAAGTCTCACTGATTGAGTAACGTGGTATGACAGGGTACTACCATTTCCTGTAGAAGTATGAAGAGATGGAGGCTGGATTTAAATAGATTCTAAACGTGCCATTCAATTGGAACAACCTCAACATCTCCGAGGTACCGTGTGAGTACTCTGACATCTCTCTCAGTCATAAATATGTATCATGCACTCACCACAAACAGATAAATAGAACGAGTAAAGGTCCCACGTCCCCCACAAACCTGCAGGATCTGTCCATCTGGGGTCACATTGAACAGACTGGTGTCTTCCAAGGAATTAGGACCACTATCATCCTGGATGAATGATAGAAACACAAAGACATTACCACAGCATTTGGAAAATAATAATAAGTTAGTTAGACGTCTAATAGAAGTTAAAATGGTACTCATAAATGATTCATCTTACCCTTGAGAGAGCATATATGGCCCATGAGGGCAGAATATGATCTTTCAGCAATCCACAGTCACACACTAAGCAAGACTTCAAACAGTCATCATGGCGCTTAAAGAGAAAGAGAACAAAATATGTTACATATGCATGTATGGAGAAATGAACAAGAAGACGTTTCCCATATAGTCACACATTTGATCAGTAGCCTGTGTAAGTAGACTGGACAGAACACACCAACCACTATGTCCCGACTCCTCACCATCTCGTGACACCAGACGCAACGGCTCCCGGATAGATGTTTGATTTTCTTGTGGCACACCTTACACTTGCTGGAGTTGCAGTCTGCACTGATCCAGTCATGAACTGGTACCTGGGACGCGTGGTAAGACACAGACACCAATGAAACCCAGCTATGAGTTCAGGTTTTTAGTCTAATTGCATTGTATGATAATCATATTTGCATGTATCTATTTGAAACATTTATTTATGAAGTTCCTCGTGAAGGTTGGTTGTTTATAAAAACCAGAAATGAAAATGTTACTGTCTGTTGCCAGAGAAACTGTCTGGATGTTTTTGGGGGAACTAATCTACTTTGCAGGATCCCAAAGCCATTTAGACAAAAGCCAGATCCGCAATAAAGATTATTCCTTAAAAGCACCCATTAATTTAGAACATTTTAAAATACTGCATAAAATTATGCAGTATTTCCTCCTGAGTTAGATGTAAAAAGCCTACCTAAGTGGACACTACTTTTAATCTGCATGTTAAATAAACAGTAACGCCTTCCCCATTGCTCATTTATGTGATGCTATGCAGTGGGTGTTTGGTTGTTAGTTGACCCAAATCACCCAAATGTAATCTTCATGGACTATTTTACAAATGTACAAATATACTGTAATGATGACACTTAAACACTTTGGTAAAAGTAAATGGGGGTACTGCTAATAAACTATGTAAATTAATCTTACACCAAGCTCCTTCTTAGTCCTGACGAAGGTTGGAGGGCATGGTTCAGGGGTCGTGTTGGCACACTGACTGTGGACTATGTACCTGCAGCCTGGGGGTTGGGATCATACAATCACATCATATTAGTGTTAACTAGTGTCTACATACATATAAACAAAACTCTAGGTGAGGTTGTGTATGGATACATGCTTCTAGGTAACGCAAAACGTTATAACATGACGCTCCGTGATCAATACAGCAGGCCGATGAGCCGCGACTGTGAGATACACGGCTGCCCCCTAGTGGCTGTTAGGAGATCTTACGGGTGCAGCTGAGTCCTTGCTTCCTCACGCCAAGCAACATGCTCTGGCATACGTGACAGTAGGCCGGCTTGTTAAAATGCTTCATCCTCCAGCTATGCTGTCCGTCCCTCTCTGTTCTCTGCAGTCAAGCACAACATGGACTCACACACTTCGAAACGGGCCAAACATTCACAGAAATAACATGCTTTTAGAATACCAATTTCTTATGTACATGACAAACAGGAATTTTAGAATACTGTATGCATGACAGATAACTAAAAGGTTTTTTTCAGAATACCAATGCCCATGAGCATATATATATATATATATATATATATATAACAAAAATAGAGATAGTTGATGTGAAACTATGTTGTGTACTGATGCTGCGTGTATGTTCTGCCACTACCTTGAGGCCCAGCAGCACCAGTAAAGGGACATTGTTCATGCCTCCTTTAATCCACTCCTCCAGCGTGACAGTTCCACTGCTGTCCACGTCGATCGCCCCCATCAGATCCTTCAGCACCTGAAGAAAAAGAAACATTCAGCGTTGAGAGATACTGCAACATTATTGAGAGCTTCGACAAATGTGTTACTTTTTTGTAAGTCGCTTTGGATAAAAGCGTCTGCCAAATGCTCTAAATGTAAATGTAAATGTAAGCTCCATGAAAATGTTTTACATTCCTACAATTCAACCAAGTCAATGAGAGCTGGGTTTTTTTACAATGCCTGTCATATTTGTTGTTGTAGCCTCATAACTGAATTGAATATCATGTCCAAGTCTAACCCATACGGTGCAACGACAACAATAGTGTTGAATTGTTAACTTCATACTGGTCTGAGTTCAGTCACATCCCAACCCAGATAATCTGCAGCGTGCATCATTTGGGTGATTATACGATCCACTTCCTAATAAGAAAAATCAACAACAAGAGATTAAATATAAGCACTTTGTGCTTGCAAATGCAGAACATTCAATGCAGAAACAAAGGGGAACATATAAAGCACATTTGTTTGGTGTTTTGACACCAAACTATTACTGAATGTAATATAAATCTTGTCCATGGAGAACATTCACCGACTACTACAAATTACTCACAGAGCTGTCCAGAAGTCCGTTGCCATCTTTGTCATAAAGTTTGAATGTAACTGTAAGCAACACAGAATGGTCTCAGTGATGCAACCATTTTTCTCTGCACTGACACACTTTTTGTAAATGATCTTGCTGTGAAATTATCATGTAAAGAGGGGAATAGAGTGGTCATTCTTAATTATAGGAGGCCAATGTAAACCAATTGTAATGACATGTTATTAAGAAGACGATAACAAAGGACTGTACTAACATTCTAGCTTCTCTCTGGGCTGTCCTTCCTCCAGTATGGAGAAGTAGCAGGACACGTCACGCAGGAACACCCCAGCTGAAACATAACATAGAAAATCAAAAACGTCAAGAAACCCTTCAGCTAATCCAACGGACCAATAGAAAATCCAATTGACCGACAGAACATCTTTATTAAGTCGTTGTTAATGACAATGGAAAGATGGCGTAATCTGCAGACAGAGAATGATCATTCGGTGGTGTTGATGTGAAAATGTCATTAAGTTGAATGGGCCCCTGCTGAGCCCGGAGCCTCAGCTCGCAGGTGTGATCCTACTACTGCAGTGAATCCTTCTGTAACATGCCATTGTCTTTGTTCTCATGAGTCAATGGTCAATTCAGACACACACCTCCCATTAGCGGATTGTTAGAGGCAAACGTGACAGGTTACGCAACAAACTGTTACGTTAATTAAATTCTGATTAATTAAAAATGATTTCAAAACATGCATTATAAATATTTAGAATAGGTGGATTAACTATGAAGATTGGACATAAACCTTTAGTATTTGGGATGATTTTTGTCATGGTTTGTCCATATTCCTTTATATTTAGGTATTGGTATTCATGCATAAATTCATTGTTTCATCAACTGTAACTGAGTTATTATGAAGTGTGTTTCAGACACAGAGCACTAGAGAATACCGCCTGTTAATCCAGTGGCTGCTCTGCAACCCTCTTCCTATGTACTTATTACACAAGTGCACCGGTTGTGTTACCTGGGAGCGTGATCACCCCTAAATGTACCTTCTCTGTTCTGGGATTCCACCTCATTGTGATCGAAATGCTGAAAATATCTGAACAGACGTTGGCAAAGATCATCTGGGAAGTCTTTCTCCTCCAGGTAGGTCTTGAGGAACAGAGAGAAACCTGCCTCGTCGATATACTGAAGGGGAAACACATAAAAGACAGACCAGCATGAGGACACGAAACAGGAATCCGAATACTTTGGTTGAGTGATGCAGCGTTCATTGTCAAAGCCAGATGTCAAAGTCAGAGGTCATCTACCCACAATGTACCTCTCCGAACTTGGGCTGGCCCTGCCGATCACCTGAATGAAACTCCTTCAACACGTCTTGCACCCGTAAACTACTATCTGTGAACAGAATGTTGAAGAACATATAATATTTCTATAATATAATAAAACTAATAATAATATTTACCTATAGTTGCCTTATGAGATGTGCCAACTGCAATATATGCTATATAACTATGATAATGATAGAATATGATACGATAGACAATGGTATAGACAGAACTGCCGTGTTTTTATCAGATGACTCCAGCATTGTCAGTACTTATTTACTACTATTTAGTTGTTTAAGAGACTTTCAAAGTAACTTAGCGAAAGCAACAGTAAATTCAGATATGTCGTACATGTGATTAATGAGCAGGGGTTAGACATCTTGCTGTAGACACATGGGGATCAAGAATCAAACCTCAATAATATCAATAATACAGTTTGTTCAGTTTGCTTACATTCCATATATTCCTGTAACTGGATAAAATCCACAGGCGTAACACTCCCCGCATCTTCACTCTGTAACATCTTAGCCAGGTGACTATAGGTGGAACAAAATACAAATAAACACATTTTCAAGAAGATCACACTTGAAACATCACAACGATGTCAGAAGCAAGTTATTTGTGACGTTGAATGAAATAGTGAAGTAAGAATGAATAGGCTACTTGAAGAATTAGCCTATTCATTCTCCAAGCAGAGAATGTGCAAGACGGCCAACGATGCAGTGGTAATAAACTGGTTCGTTTTCATTCCTTGACGAGCACAAAAAGTTCAAACAAGGCCTCGTCAGTCGAGTTCAGTCAAGTTCTGAATAAAAATATAGTAATATAAAAAGCTACAAAATATGTTTGTAGATGTGTCATACTATACTACTACTAATGTTAGGCTACGTGATTGAGACAAAGCTTATAGTTACCTATAGGCCTATTGTTGTTTACAACACTGCGTGAATGCTTTCCATGAAAAGTATTCAAAAGTAAAAGTAAAAATATTGTAAGCCTGCAAACGTCACTTTAAAGCCACATCCTAATCGGTCATCTTTGATTCATCGTCATGTCAAGTAATCAAGGTTGGATTTAAAACTAAATCCAACCTTGTAAAAGCGCATCCATCCGCGGGATTAGTGTTTAAACTGAGCGACAGGCATGGTTATTAAATTCACTAACTCATAATAAATGTAATGACAGGTGGTCTCTCAGTCAATAGTCGAACTTACCTCCGCGCAACGTGTGGCTCACACCTGTCAGTAGTCATTAAAGCGAAATTCTGTCAATGTCAAATATCAGATTTCTAAAAGTAAATCGCAGATGACTGTTTGGCAGCGTGTAGGCTACTTGTGTTGTGGATAAATGCCTGACAGTGCGTGAGAGGATATACGGGATTAAAGATGGGCGGAGCAGGAGCTTTTGCAACATCTTTACAGTCAGTGGCGCTAACGTGTAGAAACAACACATGCATGTTGGGGTAGAGAGACAGGGTAGAATTACACATCTCTATCTCTCTCTCTCTCTCTCTCTCTCTCTCTCTCTCTCTCTCTCTCTCTCTCTCAATTTCAATTCAATTCAATTCAATTCAAAAGGGCTTTATTGGCATGGGAAACAGACGTTTACATTGCCAAAGCAAGTGTGGGGTAAAACAACAAAACTGTACATGAACAGAATAATTGTGGTTGTGCTGTTAGAAATATGTATGTATACAGATAAGTAAAAAATAACTTAAAATAAAATAGAAAAATTATAATTTACAAATACAATTGAGTGAGAACTATATAAACACTGCAAACAC
>OMKP01020760.1:7169-17702 GCA_900302375.1 Bathygadus melanobranchus
TTTCAAAAAAAACAAAAACCCCTCACTTGAGTGCTTTAAGGCCTGCCCCACAAAATGTCTTTCATCCAAAGAAAACAGGCTGGGCTCCAGTTGTACTGGTTATACAAACAGGGAAAATATTTCCTAAATAAAAAACACAAATAACACAGGAAACCGACTAAACAGCGAGCGAAGACAGAATATCCCAATCTAGGGATCGTTCCCTCATTGGATTCAAACAGAAGAAAGGACTAATGGGTGATTTAAACGGACAAATACTGAACACATTGAACCTGTTGCAACATTATTCACATTGTTATGAACATTTAAAAGAAATACAAGTCTTTTTTTTTTTTTTTGCCACAAACAGTAAGCCAGTTTTAATCTTTGGTTAAAGAAATTGAATCATTTGACTATGAAAACCTGAACCAATATAACGGTCATATTCCTGGAATGTAAAATCTTTTTGATTAAAATATAGGATTTGCATCTTTGGCACATTATAAAATCCTAAAAATAATAAAATAAAAAAGAACATTGGCTTTAGTGGTCACTCTAAATACAATGGCCTTGGAAAACTCCTATAAATTAAGACAAATACTACAATACAGCTCATTGTGATGATTGTAACAATGGGAGGCAGTTTCATGAAATAAAAAAATGACTAATTGGCCACAGCGGTTAAAAACAAACAAACAGCCTACGAAGACTCAAATGCATTGAGCTTCTATATTAGGAATGTTTCCTGCAACCTCTCCGTCTCTCCCCCTCCCTTTCTAATAATCTGTCCCATCGTCTGGGTACACTCGCTCCTCCTCTTGGTAACCCTGGTAACCCTCGTCGTGATAATCGGGGATGTATTCGCAGGCGCCGCTGGCCCCTTCCTCGCCCTCCGCCGCCTGGCTGCCCTTCGGGCAGTACTTGACGTCGCAGATCTGCCGCCCCAGGCCGAAGTTCTGGCCACTCTGATTGGCTCCGTGGTTATAGCCCATCTGCAGGGACATGGTGGTGTTGTCGCACTTGTCTGTTCCCAGCTTCTGGTCGTAGATGGCGCGTCTCGTACCTGGGGCGGTCATACCGGCCTGGAGGAGAACAGTAAAAGTTAAAAGTTTGATTGGGGTTTCTAGTAGGACTAGAACAGCTACCGACAAGTACCTGGATGTTATAATGAAAACTGCCAAATGATTGGAGGCAGTGTAGTTGCCTCCAAACAGAAAGAGATGTCGGCGAAAGGGATTGAATGTCACTTTTTTCCCTTATTGTGAACCTGCTGGTTGTTACTAGTCTAAACAGCTATCACCATCCCAGAAGGAACCCAAACATGCATGCACCACATAGGGCTGCAGAGTACACTTTGTTGACCTTAAAACACTGTAGGAGGTAACATTTTTGTTCATTATATATACTAGTCATGCGCCCGTTCGAAGCACGCCCCTGCCGGTTCAAAACTTCCCTATTCAAAACGGGCCAATTGCGTGACCTCTGGTATTGCTGCTTGCATAGATCTTGATAAACGCTCACCCAAACACTCAACGCTGCGTCAATACACCCGCCAAGAGCAAAGTCAGTTGGGTGAACGGTTGTCGAGAAAATCGAATGACAGACAGACATACAGAGACCGAGAGATTCCTCCAACTACAGGTGGATGACATGTTATTAAAAGTGACATGGGCACGACTGACCTTTGTCTGCGCTTGTCGATCACTCGGTTGCTTACGTTACAGCGCTTATCTTAAAGTACGATATGTCATACATTCAACACTGTTTCAATGTTGTCATGTACAATGTTTCTGCGCACCAACTCTCATTATATACTTAATAATAATTATAAAAAACGGTGGCAGCAGCTCAGGAGGTCTAATATCAGCTACTCTACTCTCCAGTATTTTCATTTTTAGAGACTTGCCCGTGCAGTACCTTTTGTAGTCTCGCCTGCAAGTCAATTTGGATAGGCACTGCTGACTGTTTAAATGTAAATTTAATTGCCAGACAATCGCTCTACCTCCTGAGCTACTACCGCCCCTGCCGCATTAAATCACAGACAAGGGTTCAAACCCACAACCTTTCGGCTGGGAGTCAGGGTTAGGTATTGTTTTGGTATTTGGTTGCATAACAACAATAATGACCAGGCCGCTGTACCTGGCTGGCCCCCTTGTTGGTGCCCATCTGCAGGCTGATGGTAGAGTTGTCCATGGGGGCCTGGATGTGGGACTTGGGGTCGTACAGGTGTCTCCTGGTGCCGTACGCGTTCATGCCCGCCTGGCTGGCACACTTGTTTGTTCCCATCTTAAAGAAAAACACACCAGGAGGACATGTGAGGTATGATGGAGATATACTGTGACTTACTTTAGTAAATCGTGGTAAAGTATGAAACATTATACAGAGAGGAGAAATTAACTAGTGTAAGTAAACGCTGAGCCAAACGCTGCAGTGCCATAACCTCTCATATTGTACCTTCCTCCCCTGCCGCCCCACCCCATGTTACAGTTGACATCATGTCAACGTTGACATCATGTCAACGTTGACATCTTGTATAAACATCAACATAACAGGCTTAAACAGACTCTAGAGAGCCAAGAACAATAGAGAGCCTTCTTCTAGGGGACATGACAAGCATGGCACATTGTTAGGCAACAGTTTCACCGCACATAACTTTGCAGACACGTCACATTCGCTATCACACTGATATGTGTGAGTAAAGGTGTAATGACTGATTTGGACGGGGGAAAGGACGAAGTTAAGGACTCCTCGTATCAGGCCAGAGAAACAGCAGCTGGCCGCCTTCACACAGCGAATAATGTCAGAGCAGAGCTTCCCGAAACGTACCTGCAGGCCGATGACGCACTGCCCCGCCCTCATCTTCTGCTCGTCGAAGGCCCGCTCCTGCTTGTCGGAGTACTTGATGCCGATGTCCACCCGGGACTGGCAGCCCTTGGTCTTGGCCTGAGGAAGCAGACAGTAGGTTGGGAAGGGATAGGACTGTGGATAAGCCAGGCTGGGACGCTAAACTACGACTCCGTTAGCCTGCAAGAAGTCCTGCAGGCTATAACAGCTCGACAAGTTAGACAACTTTTCTTCTGGCAGATTGTAATCAGGCCATAAACACACAATATTGCCAGCAATATTTTCAATAGCAATATGGCTTTCAATAACATTCCACAGGAGTGATGTTTGCAACCTTTCACCCTAGTATCGTTTATCTGGCAATACAGTGACAGTGCAATAATTCCTTCATTAAGTTAAGCCTCAACAACAATAACAACAAGCTACTTCCCTATGGTGAGGAGGACTGCTCATATTTATTACCACAGACATGGTGATGTTATTCTAGGTGAAACCACCAGGAAAACATAGCGGTTCTCACCATGCTAGCGAGCGCCAGCAGCGTGGTCTGGACCTGCGTCATGTTGCCACTCTCAAACAGGTCGTTGGCCTCAAATATATCATGAGGCTTCAGGCCGTACATGGTGATGGCCTTGATGAAGTTAGTCAGGTTCTCCAGCTGAAAAACACACAGCCCAGGAGAATCAAGTTAGCCAAGTTGGGGACGGTTCGGTGGCTCAGCCCACTAATGCGCCAACCACATAGGCAATACGCCCCTAGCGACCCAAGTTCGATTCCCACTGACATGTCATTCCCTCTCACTTTCCTGTCTTTCACCTGTCCATAAAGGCATAAAAAGCCCAGATGGACTAAAAAGTTATTCAAATTAGCATAATTCAGGATGAAAAAGAAGACTTGGTTTGCCTTTACTCTGGAGTTGGTAAACAAGTGGCAAAAAGATTTATGGGAATGTTCTCTAATCTGAAAGCGTGAATCAGTTTTGTTTTGACCATATCACCTGAATTATGTTTTAATGGAGTAACTTACTTGATGCCAGTTCATGGAAGACTGGTTGACCTTTTTCACAGAATCTGGCTGAAGTTTGTTTATCAGCCTGTTACAACGTAGGAGAGGGGAGAGAGAAAGGGAGAAAGAGAGAACAAACAGGAGAAGGGAGGACAAATAGACAGACACATCGTATGAGATATTTTGTTGTGAGTCCATGACATATTGAAAAGATCAAAGCACTCCCACTTGTCTAATAAGATGAGGAAACACTGCGAGAGCATTAAAGATGACCCAAGATGTGCGGGAAACCCACCCATGATAAACTATGATGAACACTTACATGCAGAGTGTGACGCCATTCTTTAGGCCCTTCTGGAAGTCTGGACCAATAGAGCAGCCAGTCACATCCTCGATCCACACCCTCAGCTCCTCCTCCTTCTGATGGTCGTACTTCTGGGCAATCTGATTGGACGGAAAAGATGATAACGTTTATACGAGTCTGTTAGGGCGCAGGAAAACTCCGCTAATAATATGTCCAGGAAGTCTAGCAATAATAAAAACTTTACTGTCGACGTTAGCGAGAGAATAATAAAATGAACACATCGCTGGAGATGTCGAGATCGGTAGAAAAAAAACTGTTCAAAAAAAAAAAAAAGCTCTCAGAATAAAAGCTTCTTTTCATCGTGTTGTGTGGTTGTCTAGGATAAGCCCTGGAAAGTGTATGGTAATAACTACTTCACAAAAAGAAATAAAAAAGTTTATTGAGCCTAGAGCCTGTAATCTTCTTTTATGCTGAACTCTACATTCCACAGTTGCGCCTGACGTGATGCTGTGTCTGAATGGAGATTGTTATGTGGTCTCAAGTGTGACACTGACATGACCCAACAGTCCCCCCCCACAAGGACATCCTGTCGGCTCAAGTCCTCCATTATATCATGAGGCTGTAAGAACGTAACCGGTACGAGCAAAAGCGGCTGCAGGATCAAGTTTATGAGCCTTAACCCAACACACACGGTCCCAACTTCCTTGTGAGTGGTTTATTGTTCAAGTGTTACTCCTCTCAGATTTATTGACTTTCCCAGCAAAGAAAGAAGCTCTGTGTGTGTGTGTGTGTGTGTGTGAGAGAGAGAGAGAGAGAGTGAGAGAGTGAGAGCGCAACACACCTTGGGGTGGACCAGTTCATCCAGGAAGTGCATCACCGCAAGTGTGTATACAACTACAACATTCTACTCTACTGATGTGAGTCAGTAGGGCATCGTATTCAGAAAGACGACAAAGGGGTGAACAGAACACTAAAATATCCTAGTCCCAAGTAGACAAATCCCCGTGTCCAAGCCAGAGACTGAGTTATAACAGCTTGGTTCGTCGTAGGCCTCCTCTATTTAAACCCTAGTTGTACCAGGCCCTTGGCTTTGCCTCGTTTCCCAAACAGGGTTCCCAATGCAAGGCCCCCTTCCATTTATATTTAATAAATAGTCTCAATATTTAAAACAACAACCACATGGGCTCGTTCAATTGACCATGAAGAATCCAAACGTTGTAATTAAGGGCAGGCTGCAGTGGAGGAATTTCAACCCACTGTGTTTTAACAATGGAGTTTGAATGCAGCTGCTCGAATGTAGACATAACAACGAGACCGCGTTAATCGGCACAAGGTGTTCCTTCCAAATGGCCTCACTGTCGAGCAACAACAAGTTGTTCTAAAGTGTATGCACTGGTTCTGCATCCGCCTGCAGCTTAGCTTCCTAGTTCAGAGGAAGGAAAAGTGTTAAATCCTCTAATGCTTCACGGGGCCGATCGAATTCACCGAGCACAGGAAATGCCACTCGGCACAAAACGCCTCACGCTCGCCCGCGAAGAAAAACACTTATTATAAAGGAAGGAAATGAACATATTTGCTTTGCGTCTGGCACACCTCATTATAAAGAACCTGTGGGAACTTCTGGGGAAGGGGTGGACGGACCCTCTTTCACCATACATGGGCACGGCCATGGAATGCAAGAGAAAGTTGGGTGGCCAATGGCACAGTGGTATGTGATGGGAACAAATGACTGATGAGCAGGGCTGAACTTACTCATTTGTGTACCTGATCACTAAGACCGAAAATAAACTACAGTTTGTACCACAAAGGCCACTGGTTGTTTTTTTTTTGTTGTTTTTTTTACAAATTGTAATTTGCTTCGGTAGAATTAATATTCAGTTTTTCTACACTACTATATATACCACACTGGTATATTAGTATATTAGTTATGTAAAATCCAGCATTAGCACGGCAAGTTAGTAGCAGTGGCCAAACGGTAACCCTATCTACTGCGTCACAGAGGTATTTTAAGTGGATCCGGATGTGGACTGATGCTTGCTGGCAGATCCAAATAAACAAGATTCTCTTAGCCCAAACAGCCCTCTCAAAAGTTTTCGCATTCTAGGGCGTTGTGGGGACACAACCAAACACCGTTATTTGTCAACATTTGAGACGCATGTAGGCCTATTTATTTTTCTTCTTTACAGTGAATGAACTGTAAAAGGGACAGGATAGGTCTAGTCTAGACTAGCAGTACCAGTGGAACATTCTGGGTTCAATACCCGAACTCAGCACTTAATATATAACTATATTATATATATAAGATTCTCATGAATGACATCCATGCCTAATTCACTCCATGTCGCATTATATACCAGGTTTTTAAGATGTAGTAGCGGTGCGGAAGGGGAGGCGACAGCCTGCCAGATTTATAGTTCATGAGCACAGAACAATGTGTGAAGGGCAAAGACAAGGGTGGGCCACATCCCGGGGGCTGCCACATTGAACACAGTCTAGAAATTTTTATTTTTGCCACAACGGCACACTTCTTTGCCAAAAAGACAACGCCCATATACTTCTCCCCCCCCCCCCCCCCCCCACACACACACTCATACACAAAGTCGGATTTAGGCTGAATATAAGAACTTCTCATTTTTATGCATAACCCTAGTCGCAAGCAATTGCCTCCACGGAGTGCTCTATTCAGTAACAAAAAATGATCAACGTTTATCACGTATGAGCAACTTTCTGTCAATAAAGTCTGAAGCGTTCAACTGAAATGTGAACGCTTCACAGAATTGTCACAAAGTTGGTCACACATGACAAACGCTGATTTTGCTGAAACCAATGCAGAAGAGGATGCCCCAGGCTGTCCATATAAGTGCAATATTGTGGATTATATCGCCATTAAAATACAGTCCGGTAAGACTTAGATTTTCGACTAAGAGTTAAAGACCCATTCGGCAAAGTTTCGTGGAAAAAAAGCCCAGAGACAAATTAGCAAACTAAAGTCACACCTTAACCGGTGCTGTCTAGAGAAATAACCGACCGCTTGCAGGGAAAGTGAGTCCCGCATGTATGCGGGGAAGAGTGAGGGGAAGAGTTGAAGAGAAAAATAAAATTACACTTTACTGTACTTCCTTATAGACCAGCTTTCATACATACCTTATTTTTAACTTCCGCTGAAAACCCATATGCAGGTCCCCTGTTAAAGCCCGACATTGTCAACGACTAGATTCTTAAGTAAAAGTGTGTGAGTCGGGGTGAGAGGATGGCGCTGAATGTTATTTAGTTTCTCTTCCAATGAAGGGTGGAGTGGACTAAAATATGCCTCCTTTCTCTTTAACGGGCCACCAATAAGGACGCTCCATCGGAGTGACGCGTCACTAATCGATTCTAGGCTCCGCCTTCCTCCTGCTCTTGCTTACGTCGTGATTGATATCAAAAAGTCCTTATATGGAATGAAACTCCCCAAATTCCTGAATGGGGGAGTGAACCACCCCGTCCCACCCCTGCATGCCAGACGTGCAGAGGCCCCAGTCTACGCGGACTCTCTTGAGTCACCGTCGGGAAATCGGGTTTTAGTGACTCCCAGACTATGAGCTACTGAAGAAATCGAATGACGTTATTTTCTTTTGCATCAGAGCCACATGGCCAGCGGAAGCCCCTCCAACGGCACTAGAATGACAAGAATGCTGAATATAAATTTGAACACCATTGCGTTTTTGACGTTATCTGCGTGTTTTTTTTTCTATAGACCTATTAAACTAAAATGAAGTAAGAAGGGAAGGGATGGTTTGGTGTAAATACAAAACAGCTACATCATCATTGCAGTCATGCCTTTACAGTGGGGCCTACAGCAGCTTAGTTTAGCCTATTACGAACGTTATAGCTTAGGAAGAGAGAAAGTACCAACAAACAGCCGAGGAGATACCAACATCTATTGCGGGTATATTTACAAAACAGGACAAACCTGATCGTGACAAATTGTCAGAGGCTTAACACACCAACCAAAAACAACAGCGGAACAACGACACCTTGGTTAAGCAGGAACACAGAAGTGAAATGACCTCAAAAACAAACAAACCAGCCGGAACCTCATTATGAAAATACGTGTTTGAAGCCATGAATGCAGAAGGCAAAACACATACGTATTTAAGACGTCTAATAGTATACTCTCATTAGTTGTGTAGAGCTACAGGGGACCTTTTACAAAACTAATATAAATATAATACACACTGCTAAACTAACTAGTGCTCATGACGTATATAGACTCAGGATGATCGCATTAGTGTGATTCAGGTCCAGACAAGACTTTACACAATACATGAGTTACTCATCAACACACCAATGACAGGGTTGTTCAATTACAGGCGATATAAGGGCCTGCGAGGAGGCAACTGCATATAGGCAATATGCCAACACCGTGTCGCTTCATGCAAGGCATGGGCATTACCGTGACAAACTAAAACTGCAGCACATACTAGAGACGACTGTAAACCGGCGGTAGACCGACACAACGGATCAACTGCACCCCCTTGCGGAAGGATGGCGCTACTGACGTCACGTTCAACAGGTGTACCCCCCCCCGCCCCCGCGAAGCCTCGACACGATGGCAACAGAGTACAAACAACTATATCAAATAAAGAGTGGATTTAGATTTTTTTTATTTTCCAAACAATTGAGATAGCGATGCCCCCCATGAGTATATATACTCAGTCAAACCGGATTCTTATACACCTCATTCTCTTTAGCGCTTTTCTTTATTGCAAGCTTTGTTGTGTGGCACCTCATTGTCTGCAATTCCTTTTACCCATACTGCATCAGTATTTTTTTAACCCCAGAAAAAAAAAAATGGTGCATATACCAGTGTTTTATTGACCATAGAATTTGGAATTGTCACACAAACCCAACTCCGCGGACAGGCGTGTTTTAATGCAGAAGCAAATCCAAGTTGACCATTTTACCAAGGCACATTGGTAGGGGTGAACGACAGAGCATACGAGATGAATACTACACTGCGCGGAGCCTGACCACACACCCCCAAAGTCATACCAGCTCTGGGAAGGAAGGAGGAAAACAACAAAACAGTGGCATGACGATAGGGGAGTGTCGATTCACCGACATGGAACACAAAACACAAGAGTGGCAGATTTTCACCTCTTTACCCAGCACACCCCTCTGTCCCACTTGTAATCATAGATGTTGTAAAGCAGAGAAGGGGAGGGGGGGGGATAGGAATGTTGCAACAATCATATGTACACAACATTTTCTATGGGCGTTGCCCATCGTTGAGTCTAACCAGTTAATGATGAAACCAACTGAGTAACTAACCTTCGTACGACATGTATGCAGGGTGTTACGTTGTACGTTTACCAAAGTATGTTCAATTAGTGAGTCCGGTGAAGAAAGGAAGTCAGTTTCTGCATAAAGAACTATTTTTTTTTAAAATATAATATTGAAAGGAGTTACGCACCTACACCTGTTTTAATACTTGATTCATGACATAAGACGTGTAGGGAGGTGTGGAACACCTCGACTGGGATCAAGCCGCGCGGACTGAACAAACAGCCCGCGCCAGTGAGGACAGGTGGAAGTTTTGTTCTGGTGGGATGGCATGGGTGTTTTAGAGGCAATGGATAATGAGGAATAGGCTAGCGAGAGAAACCAGGCATGAAGTAGGGAATGTCTAAACCAAATGGACAGGGTAGTAACCAGGTCTATAGGGGAAGTCGCTTTAGGACTCTGGTGTGACAGATCAGGCAGACAATAGCATGGTGCAAACAGCAAAACAAACCTATTTTTATCAACATGTTTCGATAAAACCATTTAAACAAAAAGTACTGGTCAAAATAAATAGACGTAGGACATAACAAATGTATAATTTAAATGTTTTTTTATATAGCTCAAATAAAGCTTCTTGTAACTGCCAAATATGACCCGGCGACCATTGCACTGGGCATGTCCAGCTACCCTGTACTAGATGAACACTTAGCTAGGCACCGTACTGACAGGCAAGCCAAACCACAGAGAACAGAACCTTAGATTTGAACTATTTACTAGCTGGAAGGAGTACAGGAAGAGGATATCGTTGTGAGCTGGAACTAAGGGTATGGCGCACGCATACACACACACACACACACACACACACCTTGTCTCCATTGTGCCTTACAGGTTAGCAGGCCCCTGCAACTCTGTCACTTCACCTTTGAAAAATATATAACAGAAATAGCCCTTAGTTTTAAAGAACTCAACTTTCTTTTGTCTTCCCAAATCCTTCTATACCAAAATAACAGATCAACAGTGAAACAAAGGGGACAGGCTTGAATATGCTTTAGCAGGTCTGCTTTCCTGGAGCTCACAGTGGACAAACAGAACCATGAAGTACTCTCTCTCGTTCGCAGTGGGATGCAAGGGGATGG
>OMKP01020933.1:1177-15266 GCA_900302375.1 Bathygadus melanobranchus
TGAGATCATGAGGAGATTAATTGTCATTAGCAGGATGTTTCTGTTGTGCACGTTGATTGAAAGATACTTGTGACTGCCGTTACGTTTGTGACTGCTGTTAAATTTGTGACTGTTGTTACGTTTTCCCTAACCCTAACCCTAACCCTAACTTATTGCAGGTAAAAACCTGCTACAATTGCTTATCTATCATGGCACATAGCATAACAAACTGTAAAGGTCACACATACTAGAAAGTAGGGTGTAAGGTGAAAAGAAAAGGGTTAGGGTTAGAGTTTTTTAAAACCACAACAAATTCCATTTGCTTTTGGAGGATTCAGGAGAATTATCTTTTCCTATTTTACCTCCAGGTGATCATCAGATGATGACTAGATCAGTCTACCAGCCTACCCAGCAGGTTGGTAGGCTTATCTATCATGCATCTGGGTGGACACTCCCACTTGTGATGTCACAAGAGGGAAGTCGCATGGCAATTTTGAAACGGCTTGTAATCGCTAATCATACTTATCACCGGGTGGTAAAATAGGGGCCCTTTAACCGATTTCTAATGACTAAAACAAACATTAACAAATCAATCGATTAATAATCATGAAAAATGAATGAATCCATGAATAAAATGGTGGCACATAGACACACGGCCATCTTGGCTGCCTTTCCATACCACACAGGGCACCTACACATCTTCTTTTTCACCTGCACTTTCGTCTCCACTCCACTTCATTGCTTTGTTCAATTTGCAGATCAAACACTGTGTTTAATCCCTATTTATCCCAACACGAACCAACAAATTAAGATCACCAGCCAACTGAGATATCTGTTCAATTTGGCCCCACGGTTCCCCTCCCATCCCCCTCCCTGCTAGATGATGCAGCACACGTCCGCTGGGACTCTGATCGATCAGCCGCACAAGTCAAATGGTATGTTAGTGGTCCATTACTGACACACTGAACTATCGGCAACTAGGTCCCCAAGCTCCCCGTCTATCTCCTTCTCTCCCTGGCACTCTATCGCTCTCGCTCACTTTCTCTTCTAGGGTTTTTTTGGGGATGGGTTTGTTTTTAGTATGCATCATTAGTTGCAGTCCCTTCCTTCCCTTCCCTCATCTTCTATCTCTCTTGCTGCCTCTCTCGCTCTTTCTCTCTCTCTCTCCCACACTTTCACTCTCCTTGTCTCTCCATCTTGTTGTCTCTCTCCCTCTCACCTTGCCTTTCGTGCTCTTTCTCTTCTCTCCCTATCTCTCTCCCTCACTGTCCCCCTCATGCTCTACAGCCCTTCTCCCCTCCCTCTCTCTTCTCTCTCCCTCTGGCGCTCTCCTTCTCTCCCTGTCTCTCTCGCTCTCTCCTTCCCCCTCTCCTCTCAGTCTCTCTCCCCTCTCTCTCTTGCTGTCTCTCCCCCCCTTCTCTCTCTTTCCTTCTCTTCTTTTCTCTCCTTCCCTGTCTCTCCCTATCTCTCTCCGTCTCTCATTCTCACTCACTGTCTCTCGTACAGTTTTTTTGGTGGGATGGAAGTGGTTAGTAAGCATAATGAATTGCCGTACCCCCCCACCCCCGCTGACAATGCAGCAGAACAGTGCATGGGGGTGTGTGCGTGTTTTTAAAGAGCTGTCGCAACAAAATATTGCATCGATCAATCGTCCTCTGTTTGAAGGTTTTTCCTGGACCATGTTAGAAGAGGTTGTGATATGGGAACGGACGTTGTTTCACCTTTGTCGGCTAATTTCCCACAGGGTAAGACACTTTCCACAGGTTCATATCATCCTGTGTTTCTGTGGCGCGGTGGTTCATCCCGCTTGTGCGCTAACCACGGAGGTTACGACGACTTGTGGTCCCGTATACTACGTCACGCCACCCTCTCTCGTTCAGAAACCAAACGTTCTGTCCGTCTTCACCTTCCGTGAAGGTACAAACAGCCCTGACCCTCGCCTTCAACAGACTGATGTTGCAGACTAACGAGACGGCTCCACTGCGCGCCACAAATGCAGTGAGGCACCGTGGCCCATTTACCTTTTATTGGACGTGTTACTGTGTGGCGCAAAGGATCAAAGAGGCGGGAAAGTTGAACTTAACTTTATGCAAATGGCCCTGTACATTTGTGGTTGGACTACAGCCAGTCAGTGACCACTGTGTTGAATTGTATTTCCTGGTTTTAAGCCCTTCCATCGGCCACGTTGTGAACTCTCACAGGCATCAGCTAGAGATGCAGCAGCACGTTGGCTTGTGTATTTGTGGCCTGCGGTGGGGCACGTACTCTAAGAGTTTTGTGATGGGAACCACATTCTGTCTAGCTTTTTTTTTTTCAAGGATCGTCATGCCTGCCTCTTTAAGGCTAAGGTAGCCGCTTTATTTTGGAAGCATTTTTTTTAATTTTTTTTTTTACATCCAGACAGCAATTAATAAATCAAATGCTTGGCCTGCTTTCGCAGGCCTGTAATAAGCCTGTCCAACAATTTTATTCAGCACCCGAATGAAATGATTGGATGGCCTACCTATTCGCATCCCTGCAAGCACTCTGCCCGTGTACTCACCGGAGGCTAGGCAGACCTATTGCTAAATCTAGAATGGTAGAGAAAGGTCCGGCCAAAATTCCCAATTCCACCTATACAACAGCTTGCACTGCTCAACAAAGCAAGAAACGAAAGACAGAAATAGAAAAGAGGTTGGATAAAGCAAGAGGTCGAACCAGAGTCAACATCGGTATGGCTTTTCAACGATGGAGAGAACTGAGGGAGGTGAAGGGCCTGAAAAGTGACGCCCGGTTGCTGCATTTCTGTTGGACAGGTAATTATCTGGTTTATTTTGTTTTGGGGGGAATTTGTTGTTTTCCTGAACTATGTAGCCAATGTAGCTAGCAACTTATGTAGCTGCTTTATGTATTAGCCCAACGCTAACATTAGCTACACTGTAGGTGTAAGCTAGTAGACTATGTAGCTATGTTTACACCTACCTTGTATCTAATCTATCTGTGTATGTGTTTGCCGATCGGCGCGTGAAAATTAGGCTGCCACCGCATAAAGACTGTTGTTGCTCCATTATTATTGTCGTGGACACTAACCGAACCAAATTAAAATGCAACAAAGTATCAACTTCACCCCTGAATCGGACCGAGTGTACTGAACTATAGGTGGGAAGGCGCCCTAGAGCATTGGATTTAACAAGATGTTTTCCAAATGTGGTGATGTAGCCTATTACTCTAACTTATCACTACAATCACCACATCCACAGACCAGCCGAGAGAAAAGCTGATGGCTCATTTCAGTATGTTGTATTATAAGTGCTATGCATTTTCAAACATATGTGCTGAGTCAAGGCAGATCATATAGTAAGACAAATACCGCTACATTGTTTTGTTTTCTGCAGATTAAATTAGATTAAACTTTATTGCTATTGCGCAGAGTTAGTAAAGTAGAGACAACGAAATGCAGTTTAGTTTGTAATGAGAACAAAATGCATAGGGCTGATTTAGTGTGTTGATGGCATTTTATGTGGAAGTGCAAACTACTGTGCAATGTAAGCTAATATGTACATTTCCCTCAACTTTCTCTTATGCCAGGTACTGCAAGGTGTACATAAAGAAGTCCAGGAAGTGGACCTTGTACACACTGAATGTGGAGAAGGACTACTGCTACATCGCAGGACCTCCAGAGTGCTATCCTGCGGTGAAGGCTCTTTGCTACTAAGGGGATGCCACGGAGCAGAACCAGGAGGCCTGGCGATCCCCGTCAACATGGCGTTCTGTCAGGTGTCCCTGCCCCAACCACCCAGTCAGCGGAGGGCTAGATGAGTTGGCTTACGATATTGTAGCTTGAGCATGAAGTAGTAACTTACTTCTGTTCATTAGCTAGTTTCAATCCATGTCTCTGTTGCAAAGAATTCCAAAGTGTAGACATTAATGCTCGGTTCCACATAACACGTGGTCTGTTTTTACAGATTCAGAACTTCAGAACTACTTATTACGATACAAAATAGTTATCTAAGCAAAGTTATGGCACAACCATATGACAGGTGTGCCTTTATTGCCAGACATAACAAATCACAGATACAATTGTGAAACTATGCAAATCACCCTGAAAATGAGATGTTGCTGACTCTGAAATTGAAATTGCTAACTATTAAATGACGGTAAATGGCAAAATGAAATATTCTGCAAAAATATGCACGTTATATAACAGAGGCCTATTTATGGCCAGCATAAAAGATGGTCAAATAATTGGATCCCACAATAGGTATGACATTGAAAACTGTTTTGAATGTTTGTCACTGCCTAGTGTAGTTGTAGTGTTATCAGTAATGTGGCCGTCTGAAATGCAGTAATTACCATCAGATGTGTCATGAAGTTATTCTCTAAAGGACAATCGCTGCCAAAACAGTAGAAGATTGCCACAGCACCCATATGATGCCACATGCACAGCCTGACCTGTCAGCCAACACTGACCTGTGTTCAATCAACAGTCAAGAAACCTCACACGCCTTTCCTTCCTTTCTGTATATACTGTATACTGTTTATGGTCATTATTATATGTTGTATATATATCTTACATAACGTATAGTATTTCTGTAATATGTTATATATTTTATATTTAGCACATTTGGTTGTCATTATTCGTGCAGCATGTAAAGAGATAATACATGTAAAGGCTTGATTGTTTGTGTAAAGAAAAGGCATTCATCACTTTCAAGATTTTATTCAAAGTGAGAACATATGCAAAACAAGAAATGAATAAAATCGACTTTGTATTATTGTCTACACCATCCCGCGGTGCAACATATCAGCTTCCATATGTGGCAGCATGGAAGCACACATGATGTTGACCACAGTATTTCCTTTCCACATCTGTGGGCATTTCTCTGCACCTCTGGCAGACACACCAAGTGGGTTGACCTGTAACAGGAGGGCCTGGTGGAGGAGCATCTGCTGATGTCGAACATCAGGCCTGGGTCACGTGGCAAGCAGAGCTCCAGCACTTGATGTATGATTGTTCCAATTCTGGCCTGTACAGCAATAGATCATAAACATGATTAGATATTTTGATTGAACAGAGCTGTATTGTCCTCTAAGAGGACTTGTGTGTCCACAGTACATGCCAGGCCAAGAGACAAAGAGTTCTAGTGGTGGTGCTGATGTCAAAAGTAATTTGCTACTATAGACCCCTGCTGATCTTCAATCCTTTGAGCTTGCAGATCCTCAACTCGATGTACTGTATGTACCTCTGCCTCTACTTCCTCGGACCCTGATGGACCCTCCCTCTTGCACAACAACTCTGCTTTCCCCTCGACCCCGGCCTGTCCTCTTTGACCAGATGATGTGCTTGGCTCTGGAGGGTACTCATCATCACAGTCAACAATGCTCTCATCATTTACGTTTACATTTAGGGCATTTGGCAGATGCTTTTGTCCAAAGCGACTTACAATAAGTACATTTGTCGAAAGAGTGAGAAAACAATATATCGCTGACGGTACAGTAAGATTTGAATAGAACAAGTTTCAAGCATTCATGATTGTTAGGTCAATATAAGAAGTTTCAAGCTTATAATTGCTAGGTTGACCCCTTGCTGTGAAACAGCAAGCTAACCAGGATACGATGCTACACAATGGAAGCTCTAACATGCCATACAACGTATTATAATGTCATGAGTCCAGTACAACATTCACGTTCGTCAATATGTCACTGATGGTAACATAAAACATGTATCGTATGTGTTGTTGTGATTCCCTAGTTGTGGTTGTGATTCCCTGTGTGTGGTTGTGATTCCCTGTTGTGGTTGTGATTCCCTTGTTGTGGTTGTGATTCCCTTGTTGTGGTTGTGATTCCCTAGTTGTGGTTGTGATTCCCTAGTTGTGGTTGTGATTCCCTTGTTGTGGTTGTGATTCCCTAGTTGTGGTTGTGATTCCCTGTTGTGGTTGTGATTCCCTGTTAGTGGTTGTGATTCCCTAGTTGTGGTTGTGATTCCCTGTTGTGGTTGTGATTCCCTGTTGTGGTTGTGATTCCCTGTTGTGGTTGTGATTCCCTGTTGTGGTTGTGATTCCCTGTTGTGGTTGTGATTCCCT
This sequence comes from Bathygadus melanobranchus, assembly GCA_900302375.1. Classification (NCBI taxonomy): domain Eukaryota; kingdom Metazoa; phylum Chordata; class Actinopteri; order Gadiformes; family Macrouridae; genus Bathygadus; species Bathygadus melanobranchus. Next base: position 7,219 of record OMKP01020933.1, read on the forward strand.
GTTGTGGTTGTGATTCCCTAGTTGTGGTTGTGATTCCCTGTGTGTGGTTGTGATTCCCTGTTAGTGGTTGTGATTCGCATATATGTATTTTACTCAGACTGTGTGATTTTTTTTGCAATTAATGCCTTTGCCAATAAATCATCCTCAAAGCTTAATAAATACAGTTTCTGCAATGGAGGTTAGCATGCATTTCATGGCACATTGAACAGTGAATAAAACACATCTCCTGAGTCTCGGTGGCATTAAAGAGCGCTCGGCATTCGGTTTGTGTTTTTTTTTTTTTTACCGCTTGCTAATTCACGGCGCCAATCAAGTGAAGCGCAGCAGCGTTAAATGCCAGAACATTCCTTTGAGAGCTTTGCCTCGCCTCGCTTTTTGAGGCGCGGAGACTATTAGAATATTGCCAGTTGCTTTCTATAATCTTAATCAAACTGTCAGGAGTGTCGACGCTGTGCAGAAAAAGGCTAACCTTCCACGGCTCTTAAAGGTCTTCAACCACATTCTCTGCACATCAGGGGTCTTCGTATAGCTAACTATGAGCATGTCTTTTGTATAACAGGAAAAAAATAAATACAACGAAAACAAGGCAGTTGGAACTGTGCAATGGTTTCTTTCAGTTGATTCCAAGAAGACAAAAATACATTTTCTGATGATCTCTACTTGGATTTTGGCACAACCCTGCTCAAGCTGGAATGGCAGCAAAACTCTGTCGCGTTCAAATCTTTCTGCACTTTTTCGAGGAAAAGTCAAACCACGAGCGGCCTCCCTCTCCTCAGCAGCCTCCATCATAGTTGTGGAGAATGCCGGGTTGCAGTTGTTCAGACCTTCATCTCAGCGAGGATTATGTACGGTTTGGGTAAGCCCTTTTCCTCGCCAAGCTAATGACTGGGGCATGTTGAGCCAAGTGGCATCATAAAAAATGTAATCCTCCATTTGCCTTTTTTTTTTTTTTTTTCTGTGCGAAAGAAGTACTGTCTGCCAAGTATGTTTAGAGTATTAGCATTTAGCTTGAGCGAAGCCCTCATTTGTTAACAAAGAGTCTTATTGATGTGCACCCTCAGTGACCAAGTCGCAACACAGTCGGCCCTGCCAAGACAACATGGAAACTGCTACAGCCTTGATTGTGAATCAACACAATCTTGTTACATCTTGGGTAACCTCCCCAATTTTTCACCCAAAATCAAGGTCTACCAATAATATACTTATGTGATTTGTTATTGTGGCATGTGTGTGGTTGGTGGCTGGTTTAAGCAGTCTCACCTGGCCAGAGTCAGGCTAATTGGTTTGGCTGGGTGAGGCTGCACACCTGTGGGCCATTACCTAATCAAGGCCCACAGGTTAAACCAGCCACCACCACCACACACTCAGGAGAGCGCTAGCATCTTTACCATCTGCGCTGTCATTCATATGCAAACTTTACAATAAACCGGATTCTTCACCACCTTCCTGTGTCCTCCTGTTTTGGGGAACCCTTCAGAAAGCCACTTATGTGGCGTGTGGCAGTCAGGTTTGCCACAGTTATTTTTCATTGATTTACCAAAACCCCATCTACCAAAAACAAAATCCTGGTTGTCTATTTGTGTATTTCTCTTGTAGTTTATTTCAATTGATTTACCAAAAACACACATTCCAATAACACAATCCTATTTTTAATAATTGATGTATTTCTTGAGTCTTATTTATTTCCAACTCGATTTACCTGACTGAGATTATCCCCGGTCGCCACTCACTTTCAAAGGTGAAACCCATTTACACATCTGCTGCAAGACACACAGTCCCAGTATCCCCAATTAAAAGCTACATCTAATCTGATGCTGTAGTCTGTAATCTGTCTTGGCGGTAGTGTTGGTGACACCCCAGAACCTGACACCAAATTACCAGCGGTGTCACCTGATTTCACCAGGTGACCCTGATAGGCCAACGGTCCACGTTCAAACGTTACGCCTCGACAACGTAGCCAGTAGCAAAACGCAAACGTGCGCAAGCACGGCATACAGTGTATATAGAGTTTGTCGGTTTCAATGCAGCGAGTCTTTGTAACTATAATGCTATTTCAAATCACGAACATGGAGCACCAAACACAATTAGTCATCAGTTTTGAATGGTTTTTTAAATGATGTAAAACAACATAACTTGAGTATTCCAGCGTTATCGCCTGCCATATGGCTTCACAATGCTAAATATTCTTGGTGCGTACACGTTATTATGAAGTTTTGAAGTGCAGTACTAGAGAGGTAAATTATCCTTCCGCAGCAGTAATTACGAGGGGGGTGGGGGGGTCGTTATTATCCCACACCTTGATTTACATGCAGCGTTGCATGTGGCCAGCTTGGATTCCACATTTAAAATGTCTTCTTCTTGTTGTTGTTGTTTTCCTTACGCCATTCAAACTGTCTCATAAAACCGAGCGATACATAAACATCAGCCATAATTCAGGGTGTTGGATAAATCTGTCACGGGCGTCTTCTCTCTGCTTCTTCTGAACGCCGGGAGGATATCTTTGAGGGGGCACGCATTTCTTCTCCATCCTCTATCTCTCTCTCTCTCTCTCTCTCTCTGTCTCTCTCTCTCTCTTCTGTGTCTCTCGGCCATATCTGAAGCATGCACTGAATGTACAGCTGTAGTCAATTTCCTGGTAAATTGAGTGGAGAACAGTGACAGAGAGAGATAAACCGAATTGTAAAGTGGTGCGTTGATAGAGCTCAGCAGAGTTGTCCTCTGCTGGGGTGACGCTCTGAACGAGAGAGAGAGAGAGAGAGAGAGAGAGAGACATCTGATTGGTCCTATCAGCGCGATTCATCAGGGCTAACCACATCTCCCCATGGGTCTCCCTGGAATGTGATTGGCAGTTGATTGTACACTCCTTTACAAACTATTGCGATAGGGCGAGGACGCTGGCGATGGGATTGCTTTCTGTTGCCGTCGACAGTGGATTGTTCCCGCAGCGTGAAGCCGTGATTAGTGACTGTGGTAAGTGAAAGTGCATTGAGGAGCGGTACATGCAGTGTCCAATGTGGAAATGCTACCCCCTGCTATGGCGGACCTTCTCTTTGAGGTTAATCATGGAATCTGTCCTGTTCTGAGATCTCTCGTGGACGACACCCACAGTGGCTTTGCCCCGCGGACAACGTCCAGATCATCAACACGCATCTCTGAATGTCTGGCAGACATATAGGGTTAGGGATATATTGTCGCTTCACTTATTGTACTTATTGTCACTTTGGACAAAAGCGTCTGCCAAGGGCCGGCGACGTGTGTGTTGTTGACCACTGCTGTCACCATAACGCACACAATGTTTTACATACATACATACATACACACACACTGTACACCACGCACATAGACGGTTGTGGCAAACACACTGGTTGTGAACTGCGGGACCAACACAACACAACACTGAAATGTCAACACAACACTGAAATGTTTGGTGTAGTTTCCCAAGGCCTGCATAACTTGGGAAATAACAAGCTATTTTCGCCAATTCATCTGACAGCTCTGGCTTGAGGCCGACAGGAAGTGGCGGTCGCCATGCGAGGCAACACACTAATGAGCGCAGATTTGTAAAAAAACAAAAACAAAAAAATAAAGGCCAAGAGGGGAAGCTATAAACGGGCGCTCCTTTGTAGAGACCAATCGTCTTCGTCACGCTGCTATTGTCTCGTCTTCGTCACATGTCCATTGTCTCTCGCTTGATTATCCAGCGGCGGGTGATCACAGGACCTTGAAATGTCCCCCGTCCTCACCTGCTAGATTACCAACACTCCTCTTAAAGCATTGCTCATCTCATTCCCATCTTCTTCTTCTTCTTCTTCTTCTTCTTCTTCTTCTTCTTCTCCCCCGATGATAACGAGGCCTTGCGTGGATCTATTGGGAAACAAAACGCTTTTATTCCCCTTTTGACAAAGTAGTCTGGCACAAGGCTTGGTTGGGTTTACATGCCCCATGGCCCCCACACAAGAAAACATGAATCTCTGTTTTCCAGTGTGTGTGTGTGTGTGTCTGTGTCTGTGTGTAATCTCCAGACAATTTTACCATTGTTTCTGGTGTTTGTAACAAAAAAACCTTTACTTAAATGTGTACAATACTGTAGGAGAATGAGTAATGTGCAAGTGTGTGTGTGTGTGAGAGAGAGAGAGAGAGAGAGCTACTGTTGCTGAGTAGAAATGTTAGTTTTGTTTATCGTTAGTTCAGTGGAGGGCTAGTCACTTGACGGTGTACTTCGGTTGGGCATTAATTCAATATTTGCGTTTATTGTGTTTGAATGGTATTGTATCGACATCGAAATGAGGATATCGACCTATCATGATACCCAGTTTTACAGTATAAATGAATTACGATGAGAAGATTAAATTGCCCTTAAAATAATCAAATATGAGGTTTGAAACATCAGTGAGTAAGCAAACCTAGTTTTAGTCTGATACCATACTTAAAATATCCATATACTTCAATGTAATTACGCTCAGTGAGACTGTTTAGAATGGTATGGTAATGGTATAAGCATATCGTGATATTTATCGTTAGCGTTTAAAACTACCCATAATTATCATGGTAATAATACATTTTTCCATCTGGCCCGGCCATAGAGTACCCAGCAAGGAGCAAGGGGCTTCAGATGTGTGGCTGGAGTTCCTGTCAGAATGAAGCATGATGCAATGGGCAGACACACAGATGAGACATCATCCCCCACAATATGATATCTTTCAGTATTCCGCTTCACCATTAAGACCGGTGCACTTGGCCATCAGTTACTGCAGGGACGCCAGATGGAAACAGAGAACATAGACCCAAAAACCTCAGCTTGGGGCAGTCTGAAACATTCAACACGTGTTGAATGAGGAACACAAGCATGGAATCAGCAGAACATCAGCAGATGGGTCAAATTCATTTCTGTAGCTCTTTCCGCAGTTACAGTATAGACGTCTACAAGCCCCCCACATTCTGAGGCTGTTTAACAGCTGCCCAGCTGCCCCCCCCCCTCACCCAGGAAGAAGGGTGGAACGACGGATGCATATAGCGTCTTCAGAGAAGACTCCCTGGAATACCGCTCTCCTTCGAGGACTCTTCTAGGAATCATGTAGGCCGGGCGCTTTGAGAGGAGCCAAATAACATGCAGATAACAAGCGGAAACTGTTGTTTGGTCAAAAGCACAGCGGCGTTTCTTTTCCTGAAGCGTGTGCCTCAGCCGCCTGGCTGTATAATTAATTAGCCACCATGTCACACACTGCGTTGTTTTGTGTGTTTGTGATGATCAGCGTGTCCGTACTTCAACAAATAATTGGCTCTGGTTATGTGCGGAGCGCGGCCCTCGATCAATGGCATCTCCGTGTAATGCGTGATATGAAAGCCGGATGTGGTAGCAGTCCACTAATGATGGCGTTTTTTGTGCCAAACTGTTGACAAACTACGAGCTGATCTCAGCTCAGTTTTGTGCCGCCGAGGTACACAGCGACATTTGGGGTGCAAAAATCCACAAAAGAGAAATCGTTAAAAGGCCTATTATGACCGTGACACATTTGGCCCAATCAAATTAAAACCGTTGTTCTAATCATTTTTTATCCATCGCTGTGCTCTTGAGTGACTATTTAGGCAGTTGGTGTTTCTAGCTGCATAAATAATTAGCATGCTATTTAAAGAAGCTGTCTGTTTGGTAAGCGAGAGCCATGTGTTCATCCTTCCTGACACACGGAGCAGGGTTCTGGGCTCAGAGTCGGGTGGAGTGCTGCTCAGCTACCCCTCCGGTAATTAGATATTGGCTCCTTCTTTTCAAGTCTCAGACGCAGAATGCCAAAGCTATACGGTTTAAAATGTTAATTTGGGAATTGGTCGTCAGAAAAAATGCCAACTGTTATGAAAAGATAAGTATCTTGAAATATGGTTAATCAACCCAAGTCACTCGAGGGATTCCAACAAAACTTTGAAACTGGGAAAAAAAGGTTTTCTGGATACAGGCCAATGTGTATATATGATTTTTCATGCATACTTTTATTTCAGTTCACAGACTGTTATTGCCAAATCAACCCATTGATGTTTTATCACAGTCTTGCATTAGTCACCTCAGGACAAGCGGTTATACCAGTGGAATATGACATAATGAGTATGGTGTAAATGATAAATATGTGTATTTCAGTTTAATTTCTGGGTACTTACAGCGATATGAGGAGACAAAGTCACCGTGGAAACAAGAAACATTGAAGGTAAATAAGGTCTGCCACTTCCTCTGTTTTGACTCAAGCATGTCCTGTTAACACGGAGGGAAACCTGCCACATTAGCGGTTAGAAATGTTAAGCATTTAAGCATAAAATGAGCCCGGAGCTGAATGCAGAGCAGACAGAGGAATAGCTAAAGCAACCTAGGAAACCTGCCTTGGGATCGGCTCTGTTCTCGTTACCTGCCTTGGGATCGGCTCCGTTCTCGTTACCTGCCTTGGGATCGGCTCTGTTCTCGTTACCTGCCTGGGCTTCATACATAAACAAGTAAGCTATTAAAATGTATGAATAGGGATACAAAGATTCCTCGTGTTTTAAATTATTTGTCTGTGTCTATCTGTCTTGCCTTATTGTCTGTCTGTTTTTTTATGTCGGGACTGTATCTGTCCATCCTTGTCTATTCATCTACGTGTTTGTCTGCACATACATATGTTTGGCTTTGTCTATTAAAATCTATATGGCCATGTCTATCTATCCATCTCTGTCTAACAGACCAAACCCAAACGCACCCAAAAAAATAGACAGACACTGAAGATTGAATGAGGAAATGGGGATTTATGAATAAACAGATAGTCAGGAAGACAGGTGATGGTTTGGTAACAGGCAGGTAGTCAGACAGGTGATGGTTTGGCAACAGGCAGGTAGTCAGACAGGCGATGGTTCGGCAACAGGCGGGTAGTCAGACAGGCGATGGTTCGGCAACAGGCAGGTAAGCAGATAGATGAGTAACCTGAACACAGGAAACAGGAGTCACTGGGGAGGAACCAAGAACACGAGGCAATAACAAACACAAAGAACTAAATACTATCAGAAACTGAACCAAAACGCCAATGTTCTGAAGACGGACTACTAAAAGCGCATCTAAGATCCTTCACCCCATGCATTCTTACAGTGTTGTTTCACTCAAGCTTTATAAACGTGGACAACCCAGTGAAACATATGCCTTCACTACCAAGTTTAGAATTGAAATTAAAAAAGGAATTGGCAAAACGAAATGGTTGTCACATTGAGAATGGTTGCTCCCCCTCCTGTCCACTTATAATTATCGAGTCCCAATTAGTATGTTTGTTTACAAGATAATCTGCCTCCCTTGGTCATGTTGTGGTGAATGGTGCGTCACTTTAAATGTTGCTGCCGTAAAGGAATTGTGGGACGGCATTATCTCCTTTCCTTTCGTAAAGGATGGTCCAGTGTACCATATGCTAAGCAGATAAGAAGGGAAGCGCTGAAGCACCTTTCCTTAGCATTTAGAGAATTCGACCAGCTCTTATCATGGCTGCCACTTTGATATTTTCCGGGTCATTTCACTCAGTTAGGAACCTTCCTAAGCAAAAAAGACTTATTCGACCGCAGCCCAGGTCTATACATCTTCTGCTACACAGTTTATGAGGCTAACACCAGCCCCTCTTATATCAGCAGCCATGAGTTGCAGATGGTGTCTTCAGACACCTAGGGAATACAGAATAGAAAGAGAAGGAGCCCGAGAAGCCAACATGCAGACTGGTTATGTCCACAGTGGCCCTGATGTCTTTTAAAACCATCTGTCTTCCGCTGTGTGTGTCATATCTGCAGCGAGAGGAACAGAACAGGTAGGACAAAACATGTACGTAGGACGCACCAGAAGTCAGACAAGAGGAGCTATTCTAGAGATGTGTGTATGTAGACGTAGTTCAAGTGTGAACATGGTGACGTTGGTGCTTTTTTGGTTTTTGAATTGATCAAGTGGTATGGAATTCACATCACACACAGCTAATTAAACATATGGAGTTAGTTTCTTAAATGCTGGCCAGTCCATCATTAACACATTCTTACGTACCTACATCCGTTTCCAGGGGGGGGGG
>OMKP01020936.1:0-10065 GCA_900302375.1 Bathygadus melanobranchus
TCGGAGACCCCGTGGCTGGTGGGTGCAGTGGGTCGGGGGGGGGGGATAAAGAGGTCCTGGGTGACATGTCTTACCAGGATGTAAAGTCACCTCGGCAGTAGTGGTGGGTGGGGCGAAGCGGGAGGGGGGATACTCAAGGACGAGCTCTATTAGCCCTCCTTCCTGGAACAGATCGATGGCTCCTCCGAGGGGATCCAGGGCGGAGATAGTTGAGAGGAGTTGGGGAGATAAAACTTATCTGCCCAGTCAGAGTTTCTTCTGTCTCAGGCTGACCGCATACACACTCAATGGAAACACATAGGCACACACACACACACACACACACACACACAGGCATGGACACGCACACACACACACACGCACACACGCAGGCACGGACACGCATACATGCACACACACACAAACATAGATAGCACTGAGTACAACTAATCGTTCAGATGACCTCAGAAGATCAGATTGAAATCAATGACCCTTTTTCTACTTTTACTGCTCATAATGCAGTTAGTTTAGATCTGTGTGTGTGTGTGCATGTGTGTGTGTGTGTGTGTGTGTGTTTGTGTGCGTGCATGCGAGCGTGTGCATGTATGTGTGTGCACGTGTGCATGTGCATGCTTGCATGTGTGTGTGTTTAAGTGCATATGTATGTGTGTGTGTGTGTGTTTGTGCTGTATCTCGTGTTTGTCACATATTTCTGCTAAGCGATATTAGCATGTTGTGTTAGGAACAGCAGGATAGCAAACCAGCCACAGATGTGGGTTTATTAATGACAGTGTAACATGAATTCAGATACAATGAATTCATGTGTAGGGAGGGGATCCGGGCATCTTGCTTAAGGATGCCTACAGGTAGACTGGGGACTTTGGCGATCGAACCCAGATCCATACGGCTGGGAGTCAGCCTGACCACTAGAGCTACTCAACGACATTCAAATGAAAAACAAAAATCAGTAAATACCTAATACTATGATTTAATGAACGTGGGAAGCTTTTAACATTGAACAACAATCAGCTACAAGTACTCTTATCATTAATTTAATTCATATTATTAAAATGAACACTCCAAATAAATGGCCTGAGCCATAAATCAATCAAGCGACAAGTGATCATGTTATTAACATTCAACAGGAGTCCAAGCACATCTTCTCGAAAACACTCTCCATCAAATAATCGCACAAACGAATGGTGCAAGAGCTTCGACACCTTTGATCATCGGCTTTGGTTTGGCTACTGTTGTTCCGAACACGACCGGGCCATGATAGCTACCCTCTGTTGGTCATTCACAGAGAGGCTCTGCACTTTGATTGGACGAGCATCGGATGTGGGCTTTGGTCCCACATTACTGATAGATATTTCACAGTCCACTCCTCATTGAATTGTCGAATTTCATTGTCTACCTGTGGCCTTTTCAATGTGGACAACAACATTTTAGCGATGACATTTATTTTATGCAAAACTTTTTACCTCTCAAAACGTTTTGCCACAGCAGTGACAGACGTTGGCACATGGACAGAGTGTGTGCAGGGTCATGGGGCCGGTCATGGGCGGGACTAAGCGGATAAAAGGATTCCTATTGGAGGAAATTTAACTGACTGTCATTGTTGCTCAGTAACAGCTTTTTTTCTGGGAAAATGAATTCTGGTTGTTTATCTTCCAATAAATAATTTGCAGTCCGGATGGAAATAATTGGCTTGGCTGGCCACCAATTGAATAGGCCTGCACTGCAGACGATCATGCATGTTGTTATTCATAGTGATGCTAGTTCATGCACCGTGTGTTGGCTGACACTGTTAGAGTGTTTGAGTCCCAGACGAAAGGTACAGATTTGATCCCCAATAACCCCCTACCTGCTCCTTAACTACATGCATCTAAAAATAAGTAGTGTTGCTTTGGGAAAAAGTTCTAAATGACTAAATAGTAAAAAGAAAATGTCACCATAATGGATGGTTTTAGAAATGGTAATCATACAGTGTGTTAGCATGTGTTAGCATACAGCAGCTGTTACAAAAGATGATGGTGGTTCTGTCGGAATGTTCCAGAACTTTCTAGGTGATAGAATGTCATCTGGGGACATTCCAAATGTGTGTACGTTTATTACTTTCCCTTTGAATCTGTCTGCCTATGTGCGTCTGTGTGTGCATGTGTGTGTGCGTGAGAGAGAGTGTGTGCGTGTGTATGTGTGTGTGTGCGTGTGTGTGTGTGTGTGTGTGTGTGAGAAAGAGAGTGTGTGTGTATGTGTGTGTCTGTGTGTGTGCATTTGTGTGTGAGTTACTCTTACAGGGGTCCTTGTGTAGCGTCTAGAGCAGTAATCTACCGTGAAGGATGGGCAATTGAACTGGTCATTTTTATGACAGATTGTTATCGACTTCTCTTCCTAATGTACTGTTACATAAAAGAACCCTTCCAAATATATATTATATTATATTTCTATATTTTTATGTTTGGACCAGAAGTTGAGTGGGTAAATTGATATGTATCTTGTAGAGTGCATGCGTGCTGAATAAGTTGTCAAAACATCAACTACTGCAAGTTGTCCGTGACATGCTGACCATAGTGCTCTGGTGGAGAGCACACGTATGTAGGCCCACACAGTTGTGACGCAAATACATTCTTGTGTTCTGTTTTGAAGTCGTCTCTGTGCATCTCTTGAAAAAGCGTTGTTGTTGTTTTGCTGATTGTTTCACCAAGAGAGTGCATGGGAAACAATGCTAAACACACTCTGCAAATACTAATGAAATGTTCCTTCTCATCATTGGTGATGACATGAAAACATGTTTACTGATACAAGCAAGCATTTTGATGTTGTTGTCATTCATTCATTAATTCATTAGTTCACACGTTCAATTGTGTATAACAACCGTAATGAACAGAATGGATGAAGACAGTCAAATATTGGATTTTAAATGTAAAACGACCGGTTTTGTCAGGAGGGGATAATGAATATTCAGAGGGAATACTGAATGACTAGTGGAGCGAATCCACTAACAGACATGGGATCATAACGTAGTCCACCTCCACCATAGAAGACTGTTACAACGTGAGGTGCTGAAGCTTTGGGCTGATTGTACGCACACACGGGTCAGTGTTCTCTGACTCTTCAGACAACAGAAATAAACGATGTGGTGTGTAGCTACATTAGGTTTTACGTGAGTGAAAGCCTCCCCACATAATTAACCATGGGTGTCAAAAGAATCGAAAAGTCTGATAAGTCAAAGGAAAGCTGCTTGATGGAGGTGGTGAAATAAAGAAAGCTAAAGTTAATTAGGAAGACAAGATGGAGACAGAGCTTAGAAGAAATAACCCAAGTGGTGCCTGCAATGACATGGAAAAAATAAATGGGTGTTATGAGAGGGGGAATGAGGCAGTTAGTCTTGACAGTTTTGACTGTTACACAACTAGCTGACAGTTTTAATGAGTTCTACTTGAGGTTTGATAAACAAGATTTTACACAGCTGATGAGACCTGTGGCAAGGTGCTTAAGCAGCTCTGCAATATTTTGTAATATTATTTTTATTGAATTTCCTGAGTTACAAAAAATACCAGTAATCTGGAAACACCCAACTATTGTCCCTGCATGAACCCCAAAACACGAAATAATTTTAGACCACTGACATATTTAGTTCTGAAGGTGTTTGAGAAGGTGATAAAGCAGGCTGCTCAGCAATAGGTGCAGGGTTCTTCAGATCCTCTGCACTTATAGAGCTGGCAGAGGTATAGAGGACACCACCCTGATGCTGATAAACTGCTTGTATCATCACCTTGAGGGGCGCCCTGACTCACGCCAGACTCCTCTTCATTGATTTCCTCTTCTGCTTTTAACAGCATGGTCACATTTGCTGAGAGACAGAGAAATGTATCTTTGATTTTAATCTTGATATTAATATCATTGGATGGATTTTATGACAAACAGCAGTACACAGCAAGATAGCTAGGATAAGATGCTACACAATGCTGAGTACTATTTTTAAGTGCCAGGACGTATGAATATACGTGAAGTAAGTGCTAAGAATCCAAGAGGGGATGGGATTAAAACCCTGGCTGGGTTAAGTGGGAGTGGGTTAGGGAGGAGAGGTGGTGGTGGGGAGGGGAGCTATGCAGAGTCCACGCGAACAGGTGAGTCTTGAATCTCTTGCGGAAGCTGGTGAGTGACTCTGTTACTGACTTTGTGTCATGGTGTAAGCAGTCTTCCGTTGAACTGAATGTGTCTAAAACCAAGGACATGGTTATTGACTTTAGGAAGTCAGCATCCATCCAAAAACTCACATTTATTGAGGGAGCTGAGACTGATCTGGTGGAGAACTACACATATGTGGGTACTGTGTTTGATAAGAGGATACCAGATACCAAGTTTAGACTAATCTCAGTTCAGTTACCATGGTGACTCATGCTGTGAGCCTAACCACTAACTTGCTATATAGCAGGTTAGCGGATAACTCAAGAGTTACGCCCACAGCTGCAGTCGTGATCAATCACATTTTCAGGGTGCAATAGATGATCTTTTCTCATCTTTTGTCTTCACATTGTGTCTTGTCTGGTATGTTGTCTCTGACGAGGTAAGACATGACCATAAGAGAAACAAACTGCTCTATTTATTAAGAATACTACACACATAAGCTTCAAGGAAAATCACGATCATCGAAAGTGGATTAATGAGCAAGCTAGCTTCAGGCGGCTGTTGGGAGCATTGTGTAGGATACAGTGTGCTGAGGCAAACTGTGCCTCTGGCCATTTAGAAGGGTTGGAGGGGAATGCAGAATGAGTGGCAAATAGACCGGATATCACCTAGCAGACATGTTGGCTTTGGGGAAAACAACACAATGACAACTCAATGCATTATTATTATTAGTTCTGCATTCCATTTCCCCAACCAGGTAGCGTCTAGAATGCATTTCTGTTGAGTTGTCATGGTTTCTCCAAAGATTCTAGAACAGGGGTGGGCAAACTACAGCCCGCGGGCCACATATGACCCGTTGGGCTGTATGATCCGGCCCGTCGGCATATACATGAATACTATAATTCATTGAAATGACTGGTATTCATTTCACTTACAGTTGGTTCCACTACAACTGGCCCTTTCAGAAGGTAGAGGCCAAGAGTCACCCATGTCTTCACTTGACCTGATCTTCAATTTTGCCTGTTGCATTGAGCATGTAGCAATCACCTACTTTCTTAAAATGAGCGGACCCAAGAAGTGAAAAGGCTGTATGTCTGATTTGTCAAGAAAACATTGTGGCGTTCAAGGAATCCAATCAGTTGACACTTTTCCACCAAGCATGTATAAGGGGCGACAGTAGCTCAGGGGGTAGAGTGGTTGTCTGGCAACCGGAAAGTCGCTGGTTCGATTCCAGGCTCCGCCTAGCGAGGTGTCCCTGAGCAAGACACCTAACTGTATACCTGTTACCTTTGAGGCCATTTACAGGCTGAGCAAAATCCATGAATCCAGCATGTTCAAGGCATGTTATCTACTGGCATATAAATTAGCGAAAGCGAGCAAGCCTTTCTCTGAAGGAGAAATGTAGGAATGTATGGTAGCGACAGCAAGTCTTCCGTGTCTAGAGAGCAAAAGCAAATTAGAAAACATAAGCTTATCGCACAGAACAGTGACTCGCCGTATAGAACTAATTGACAAAGACTTGGCCTGTGGGTTAAACAAGAAAGCCTTTAGAAAAGAGTCCTTTAAGTTTTATTCGTTAGCACTGGATGAAAGCAGTGACATAAAGGACACTGCACAGCTCTTCATTTTGTCAGAGGAATTAATGACAATTTTGAAATCATGGAGGGGTTTCCATCCATGGAGTCCTTGAAAGACATGACTTATGCGACATGGTGTCTGGTTGCACTGAAAGGCTGAAGCAAACTGGCAAATGTCACCACAGATGGATCACCAAATTTAACAGGAAAGGTGAAAGTAGGCCCTGAGTTGGAGGTAATTTTCCTACATTGTATTATCCACCAGGAAGTCCTGTGCAAGACTGTATTGCAGTTTGATCACATAGTGAAGCCGCAAAACTTCATACGGGCGAGGGGACTTAATCATCAATCATCAGTTCATTCAATTCCTTGGAAAAACTGATACTGACCATCATGACTTACTTTACCACTCCATTGTCCGTTGGATACGTTTGGGGAAAGTGTGTCAGTGAATGTAGGAGCTCAGAGGGGAGATCACCTTGTTTTTGGAGTCGATGGGGAAGGCCGACAATTTTCCCGAGCTGAGCGATGCGGACTGGCTTTGTGATTTTGCGTTCGCTCTTGGCACACATGAACAAGCTGAAATTCAAAGCTTTCAAAGCCAATTAACCTTGTTTTCAAGGCAAGTGATGAACAAATTCACAAATTTCCTGACACTAGTGATGCTGGGAGAGGCACCTCAGCATGCGAAGAAATACAGCAAATCACTGAAAAACCTGCACGGATAATTCTATTGTGGATTCTCTGATTTTGAAAAGATAGAGAAGTTACTGCAGCCAGTGGCCCCTGTCACTCGACTATGAGACAGCACCATAGCAACTGCAGTTGGAGCTGACTGATCTCCAGTGCGACTCTGTCTTGAAGGAGAAGTTCAGCTCAAACTGGATACGTTTTATGCCTCACTGAATGAGACCAAGTTGCCAAACATCTGACAGATGGCACAGAGGATGCTGGTGTTATTTGGCTCTACCTACAGTATGTGTGTGAGCAAACGTTCAGTGTGATGGAGATCAACAAAGCACGCCACAGATCCTAGCTTAGTGATGAACACTTGAGCTTTCCTATGACTTGCCACAACAAAAATGACAGGACTTTGATGCGCTCGCAAAAAAGGGTGACCAGCAGCGTTCCCTGTTCCCATTAAATCAAGCACTCAGGGGTGAGTGTAGTTTATTTTATTTTTTTTGGGAAACAGATTTCACATTTGTGTTATTTATGCTAGTTAATTTTCCCCTCATCAACTGGTATTAGTGGCCTGTCTTTCCATTTCTAAAACCCAATGTGGCACTTGAGCCAAAAAGTTTGCCTATACCTGTCCCTGTCCTACAAGGTTCACCCACCCAACTAACCAATATGGCCACAAGGTGAATCCAAACCCTGGTACAACCCTTGGTACAAACCCTGGCACAGACTATAGGAACGGGTTTGGTTAGAGTGCTCATGGGATTCCAGGAACTATAATGGGTGTAGTAGAGAGAACTTCTCTGTCTCATATAAATGAGCTATGGGCCCACACTAATGATTACAATCACAGTCTGCAGTATTACAGCAATAAAAGTGTTTTATACAGTGGCGATGATAATAATAATAGTAACTTTAACTATGTCGTTCAATGGATCAGATAGATTCCCTAAGACACTAGCTTCACTGTCATAACTCAGGCATTCAGCGTGTGTGTGTGTGTGTGTGTTAATCTCCTGCCTTACACACCCTCCAGGGCTGGACTCTGGGGATGTGTGATTGTGCTTCTAAACTGCCACGCTGTGTGTGTGTGTGTGTGTGTATGCTGCTAAACTGCCACACTCTGTGTGTGTGTGCGCGCATGTGTATTTATGTCTTTGTCTGGAGGCAAAGTCAGAAAATATAAAGGAAAGATTAAAAGCCATGGAGATGGAGGAATGGGGCGGAGAGAGGACAGGGTGATGCAGCAGGTGATTGGCTGGGAGGGGGGTGGGGATGAGGTCACCATGGAGACAGAGGTCACCAGCAGGTCAACGGGAAGAGGTGGGGCTGCATCGGCGCCGTTCTGACAAACAGGACCTTTACCATAGAGTTGAGACACTGTTTTACAACCTGCACACACACACACACAGACACACACACACCCTAAACGGACAGCGACTCCCTCCTACTCGGGGATCCAAGGCAATCTTGCTGGTAAAATGAGAAAAGCCGACTGCAGCACATCCGATTGGTTGAAGGACACATGATTAATCCTCTCTCGATCTCGCTGTAATAAACATCCACGCGGGCTTCACACAGCGTCGAGGCCTTGTCCCTGCTTGTACACAGTGTGCTGCTACAGGTGTTACAGCCAGTTGGCCTCCATAGATCACAGCCATTTATCAATTGATTAGAAGTCCTCCAGCTCCAGCCCATTTGCCTCCTAGGGTTTTTTTTCTGTGTTTTCGACGCTCGGAGCTCGGACCAAAGGCTGTGAAAACGTTGGCTGGGTGTGTTCATTGCACATGGAAGAGAGAACCAATCAGAGGTAATGATTTAATGTGTGTTTAAAGAGGTCGGCCAATCAGTCCTGCCTGGAGAACTCTGTTCTCTGACTGGTTTTATGACGGGCTTTGCACAGGTGAAACTGTCTGAAGCTTCGTACTTCGTGGTGTAATGAGTGTGTGTGTGTATGTGTGCATCAATGCGTGTCAGAGCATTATGTGTGTGTGTGTGTGTGTGTGTGTGTGTGTGTGGTGCTGTCTCGGGATGTTTGGCGTGATGTGCAAGAAGACATTACTGCTTCTCACCAGACGTGGAACAGCCGTTCAGCAACACAAGATGGATGTCCCCTCACCACCCAGTGCTTGTGTGTTTCATATAAACCCAGTGCTTGTATAGGGTGACAGTAGCTCAGGGGGTAGAGCGGTTGCCTGGCAACCGGAAGGTCGCTGGTTCGATCCCCGGCTCCACCTAGCTAATTGTCGAGGTGTCCCTGAGCAAGACACCGGTGCATTTACCATTTGTGTGTTTCATATAAACCCAGTGCTTGTGTGTTTAATATAAATCATCATCATTCCAGTGTTTGTGATCTCCATCTGTCGTGTGGAGACGGATGGAGTTTACTCTTCAACACATCTGCCCCAGGCTCTCTGTTGGGGGGGGAACACACACTTCCACTTCAGATGTTCAAGGAACGGGGAGATGGCTCCTGGAACACAGGCCACTCTAAAACCACCTCAGGTGGTTTTAGAGTGGCCTGTTCTCCCTTGGTCCAGCAGTCACTGTAAGCCACTGTAAGTGTTCGAGGTTAATGTTCACTGTAATCCAGACGGCAGCCTTAGAGGCCCAGCTGGTCTGTCATCGGGTTCTGGATGACAGGTGTGATGAAGAGGCTCTTTGATTGGCTCCCCCTTCAGGTCGCATTGTCATGGATCACACCACCTTCAGTTTGGATGCGTTTTCACTCACTCTGTTTCTGGAGAGGAACTTAGACGTACATACATTTTATAGATTATATTCCGCTACCCACCTAGACGAAGGTCCAATCCCAGTACACCTCTACCCTAGCCCTCCATTTTGCACTTTCACACATAGGGGTAGAGTGTCCCGATTCTTGTTGGTAAAGAGGGGTAGGGCGGAGTGGCCCTACAAACAGGTTTTCCAGAGGCACACTCAAAACCGGGTGCTACGAGAAATGCTCCCAGAATGCCTTGCGACTCACCGGCAAGATGGTGGCGAACGCTGCACAAGCAACATAAGAAAACCACGAATGTAAGTATTTTCCCTCGTTAATAAAGATTTAGGAATTATGATAATCATTGTATTATCTTTAACGTTTAACGTTGTTTCGAAGTATTATAGACCTTTTCTTCATAGCAAGCATAACCAGTATAACTAGTACTTCTGTGATTTTCTGCTGACAAAAGGATGCTTCTAGCCGACTCAAGAGTAATCACCACAGGCAGAAGACCGAGATTCAAAATGTCCGACAACTAACTCGGCTTGTTTACGTCAACACCATCGACGACTTACTGATGATGTATCGGGGTCTTGAAGGTTAGTCCCATTTCAACCCCTACCCCTTGTAACTCTGTTACGAGGGGCAAGTCGAAAAACAAGGGGCACTCCAAGAAGGTAGGAGTAAAAATAAGAAATGGGATTGGGCCCTTAATCTCTCTCTCACTCACACACACACACACACACACACACACACAGTTCCACAGTTACAAACTCTTTCCTCCGCCTCTACAAATCCTCCTCATCTTCCTCACAGATCAGGTGTGTGCGTGCGTGCGAGTGTGTATGTGCAGGCACATGTGTGTGAGAGTGTGTGTGTGTGTGTGTCCTGCTCCCTTCTGTGACGCTCCATCAAGCCGTTATCTTCCCAAAGATCCAAAATGGCCCCCATGTCCAGCCTGTGTTGAGCGTGAAA
>OMKP01020944.1:0-12903 GCA_900302375.1 Bathygadus melanobranchus
GTCACATTGAGAAAGTCGTGGATTTGAACGATAAGACAATTTACATAAAAAATAAATAGATGTATGTGGTTGAGTAGAAAAAGGTAATTCTCTAGAAGCCAATCGATTCAAGAATCAAATGTCTGAAATGATTCTTATTATGAACTGTTACTGATAATGCTATTACTACTCTTACTATTACTACCCCGAATGATGATAATACTAATAATATCAAAAATACAATAATCACCACTAGCATCATAATCAGAACTAGTACATTCAAAATAACTTCTTATCAGCGACACTGTGCTGTATGATCACAATCGAAAAAGGATGATGGTTGAATTAGCATAAATTGGAAAATGAGGTACTGCTCAGTCTAATTCAATTTTCCACAGCTAATCTCCATGTTGGCCGATTTGGTCGAATACTGATCCCCTATTTCAGGGTATTGAGTGAATAAGGCAGATTATCCTCCTTTACCTTTAATAGAAATGATTTGGTTCTTACATAAACACAACCACTGGCTCCACTGTCTATTGTGCTGTGGATGAAGTGCAAGTAAGCAGGGCTGTTTTGAAAGCAACCTTTGTGAAGCAGAAACACAATGAAGTGGACCTACACATAACAAACATGGTCTAACACAAGGAATGGGTAATGACTACAAAAATACTCTGTTTTGGCCTTTTACATTCAAGTAAAGGTTTAAGGATCTGGAAAGCCCATCTATATATGTACTATCAAAATGTCAATTGATGCTCTGCCTGATGAACCAAAAGTATGCTGTGGTTTGTATTCCTTCACAGCTTGGTGGGGGGTAGCAAAGAATAGAGCATAATGTTTCATTTTATGTTTTTGTAGATTACCGCTGATCATCCACCTCCCCTTTTTGTTCAGCCTCTTTTCCATTTCACAGCCCCAGGGATAGCATTGTGTCCTCATGATGCTGTGTTCCATAGTACAGTACTGTAATTGTGGTCATCAGTCACTCAGTGGCTTGATGGCGTTTTAAGCACATTTGCGAGTTCACAGTAATTATTATTACAGAGGGAGGGGTGTAATATTTTGAAACGGAATCAGAGCAAAACAAAATATAATCAGCGAAAATCCATTGAAATCTTTTGCTACAGTTGCTCCATAAAACGTACTCTCAGAAGTACAAAGATCTTAAGACACAATTGAATGTGCTCCAATTGGAGATTGTTCATCTTCTGTAATAGAGTCATGCAGGGCTGGGGTCGGGTCAGAGATTGGAGCTGACACTCACCAGATGTACATTCACTGAATGAAGATTCAGAAATTAGAATGCACATGTCTTGCTAGAAATATTATCAAAATGTATTTTAATACTGAAACTTAAAAATCTTAAAATATTGCATTTTTCACTGAGAATAAAACTGTCAGATGTTTTGGACACATCTGCTCTCCACAGAAGTTAATGGGAAGGATTGGCACTTGCATGCAAAATTGGACTTTGGAGCGTGCAAGGCACGCAATTCGAAAGTGAGATTGAAGAGACAGGGCTGGGGAAAAAAATAGGTAACAAATTCATAATTCTGCTTAAATTAAATATTGCCTGTCATCTTGTCTTGTATGATTAAAGCATTAAGGCCACAAGAATTCTTGCACATCAGAGTTAATCAAAAATGTTTACCATTAGCATTGAACAGGGATAGTCAGCCGTTACTAATAAGTTGTATATCTGTTTTTAGTTTTCTTTCTTAAGCAAATTATTTTCGCCACTCAATTTTGCCATGTCTCTTTTTCGTCCTCATTCCGCTTCATGACTGCATGGCATCATTTCTGGGTGCGATAGTCCGGGCCTAACAACGAAAGGAACCTCTGGACAGCTGCACTGTATGTAATACATGGTATTTTATGTATTAGGACTTAGAGATAATGAATGAATTCACAAAGACTTAACAATCAAGCTATTTAATTGAAATAACCACAAATCTAAATGTGTGTAAATATTATGTAACAATGAAGAAAATAATCAATAATCAATTAAATGATCAATTAGTCTCACATTGTATAGAGATCTTGGCTGTCCTTATCAGCAGCAATATTTTTGCTAAATGTTACCACCCACAAATGTTTGTATGAGTGCAATGGTAGCTCAACAGCGATTAGCAGACTGATGCTGATGTAAATATTTTACGGGAGGTAAAGGTCATTCATAAAGTGGACCTAACAGCTGATGGAGAAAAACTTAAAAGGATACAGCTATGGGAGCTGCTTAACACTTGTTGGGAATAGAAAAAGGGAGAGTGGTGAGTTAAACAAAACTCATGACTAACGTAGATCAAGACATAGACAATGTAAACAATTATCCTAGGGTCTTTTTTAATGTCTGTATCAGGTTGTCTTTCTCTGTATCTATGCATTATGGAATTTAGCTTCTCATATCGCCTTTAATCGTAAAATGTATGCTACGCTAAAAGAAACAGCACCAGGATTTAGTAAATAGTTACCATCCATCTTGTGGATGACAGCGGGAGAGCTCTCATCCCTGTATTTGACATCCACCTTGTCTCCCTCCACATGTGTTTTTTGTAGAATGTCCTTATCTTTTATTATGTCCAATGGGGAGCCCTCCTCACACCATTCAATAAGTGCCCACATTGTAAGGTCGGTCTGGGGAAAGACATTGGGTAATTGTGGCAGTTCTCCTCTACCACCTGCCACATTAGTGGTTTCTTTAAGAAACTCCCACAACAACACCGGGCCTCTGGACAACGTTTGCATCTACATCAACCCTTAAAGCAGAGTTGCTGTGGAAGCTAAATACTGTAGCTAAACACCAATCCTAAAACGTTAACATGTGGTGGTGACAAAACGGCATACGTCATGAAATTTGGTTTAGCGGAGCACATCAAGAGAAACCTCATCTCTAAAGTGAACTACGGTCCGTTTGTTTTGATGTTTGATGTAGTTTTGAACCAGACAGCCAAAACCAAGCAGCTGGACCGTACGTTTCTAGTATTGGTATTAGACTCACATTTATTTTCATTCATTGGCTATGCTGGGTGATGTGTTCTGTTCCATATAACAATGACAATGTAAGAATCATAGTAAATGGTAAATGGACTGCATTTATATAGCACTTTACATTTGCCTCACATACACCGATACACCGGTGTCAACCATGCAAGGTAACAACCAGCTCGTCGGGAGCAGTTAGGGTTAGTGTTAGGTGTCTTGCTCAGGGACACCTCGACAATTAGCTAGACGGAGCTGGGGATCGAACCAGCGACCTTCTGGTTGCCAGACAACCGCTCTACCCCCTGAGCTATTGGCGCGCATACATTTTTTGATTAATTTCCACAAACAATACTAGCTAATAGCATAGAAAAACTCAATCATATACGGTATCTCAGTATTAGAGATATACGATTTGTAAGTAGAGGAAGTTAACAATTATGTACTACTCTAATAATCACACACTTAATTGAAAGTGTAAAGGTTGATTTAATCGGGGTTTTTTTCTCAGGAGTGCAGCAAATGCCATTTGTACTATTCATAGCCTATTATCCCCCCTCCAGAGCACCAAAGGTGTAGAGCCCACGGCCCTTGAGTTTAGGAGGGACTGCATGCAGGGACTGTCAAATATCGTCAGAAATGTGCAGGAGAAGAGCCCCCTCAAATATCCAACGGTTAGGCAGATGGCTTGTGTCTGAACCCCTCTGTCATGTTCAGAGACCCAGACAGGTGGAAGAGACAGATGACATGTCTTATTCAGAGGTTTCTGCCAGACAAACAGCTGACAGGAGGTGTTTCTGCCGGTAGGAATAGTTCTGCAATAGTCTTTGACAAATTGTAAACCATTGGAATCAAATGTCGTTTCAACGCTGTTATTTTGTTCACCAATATAACCAGAACAGGTCTGATTGTTGATGTCATTTCTCAATATATTTTCTTCACTTTTCTCTTTCATGTTTGTTATAGAGGTGATGCCATTCCACAGCAACCCTATTGTAAACTCTGGGCTGGTCAAGCCGCTGTGGAGAGAGGCTTTTCTATGAACAAGGAAGTGGAGGCTTGCAATATGCGGGAGGACACTGTTGTTGCACAGCAGAGGCTTGTGTGCGACTACGTCACTCAACACGGAGGTGTTACCAAGGTCCCACTCACAAAGGAGATCCTGAATTCTGTTGCATCAGCCAGGTCCAGGTACCACGTCCACCTCTATCAAGAGAGAAGGAAGAAGGAGTCAGAAGAGAAAGTCAAATATTCTGACAAGTGGCCGCAAGGAGAAGTTGTCATTGTGAAAAGGAGATTGTGGCCAAGGGAGCAGAGCTCAGAAGATCTTGTCACACAAGCATGCATGCACACACCACAGTTCGGTCCAGTTTTTAGCTGGTTTTAGCAGGTTTTTGTAGTGTTAATTTACTTCTCAGCCAGGTCTGCATGCATGTGTAACTCTTTTCACCTGTAACCTCCCTCTAGGTGGGGAATCTCTGCTGCTGGTCCTTTTAGGACCAGCAGCAGAGATTAGGACAAATACATTTACACAGATGTACAATGTAAAGTAATCATCTTTGTATTGAAAGTTCCTTTAAAGTTGTTAGTCAACCCTGAGTATCTTTCAAACAGCAGGCAGTTTTAATCAGCTTTTGGGCCCAACAAAAAAATAATCTGTGAAGTTGAATCCTTCTTAGTTAAGTTTCCTTTCATTTGGTTCCTACCGCCCCCTTGGAGCGGCATAACATCCAAGTGTCAGTGTCTGGACAAGGTGAAGGCATCCACAACAGCAATGACAATCGTAATTGTCTTAAATTGGCCTAGAGGATAGATCCTGTCTATGGGCAAAGAAAGACTTGGAATCCCCATCGGAGTTGCTTGAAAAAGAGCTAAAAATAAAATAAAATTAAATTATGTTGTTGCGAGTAAAGGCTTTTACTTTAATGTTTACTTTAATATTTAATGTTACACATTTGTTCTGGATTGACTTGAAAATCCTAAACAAACAAACAAATAATGTGAAATACAACATACAGGCTTGGAAAAGCATACAAACAGAAAACAAACCAAAATGCACATGAAGTTTGGAAGGCTCAATTGAATTCCAAGAGACTTTAAAGGAACAATACTAAGGCTTTACCTGCCACTGTTACCACCAAACGGACAGGACACAGTGAGTGGACACAGTCACTGATGGTCAAAATCTGCAGTTCTGTGGTCAAAGGGACGTCCTGAGTTTAAGAACGTGCAATGCCTTTCCTTTGACACGGGAAAGCACAGCAGTCACCCAAGCAAATCCTTCACATAGATACTCGGAGTATAGGGTTGTTTAATTGCTTAACACGATATTTTTTTTCCAACAGTAAGTAAACAAAGCTAATGAGCCTTGATTATAAACACATTCTGTTGATGACACATGCCTATAGTCGTACTCTGTCCTGTCAAAAGGAAAGGGATGATGCATGATGGCTATTAGTGACAATGTGGAACAGATGCTGCTTACTTCTGTAAGCACCAGCATTTAAAGCCATCGTCACATCAAGCGATTCAATGGCTTGATCAACAGGCTAGTGTAGGCTACAGTGAAGATAAACTCCACTCCATTTGGGAGTTATTTTTACCTTAAATCGCTGTGGTGTTACATATGAAACTTATAGATAAGTTTTACTGTGCGTATCCCATATGCAATGTCTGCATGCATGAATGTGTGTATGGATATACAGTCTTGGGGGTGTCTATTATACACGGGTGGTTGGATAATATTTGGTCAATATTAATGAATAACGAATGTTA
Organism: Bathygadus melanobranchus; assembly: GCA_900302375.1. Taxonomy (NCBI): domain Eukaryota; kingdom Metazoa; phylum Chordata; class Actinopteri; order Gadiformes; family Macrouridae; genus Bathygadus; species Bathygadus melanobranchus. The sequence continues at coordinate 5,737 of OMKP01020944.1, forward strand.
CATGTGAATTACCTAACTGGTATGGCCCACCTGAGATACATTTGTTCCACTATAGCATCAGGACGGAACCGAAATACAATTTTCTCTAACAATAAACATAAAGCTAGCAATGTACTTGGTTATATAACCAATAAAGTGCACCAGATTGAGAAATGAACACAAACTGCCTCAAGGTTTGTTTTAAATGAATGGAGTATTACATTTATTTTTTTTTACCCAAGAGGCCACTGCTATAACTCTGGCATCCACTGGTGCCACGGTGATGAAAGCCGGATGAGTACAGCTCTTACTCATGTCTCCCCCCCGATCACCTCCAGCTCGATTTTGCAGCCACGGTGTCGGGCCTCTCAAATCGAACAGTAAATCTTGCACTAAAACTTGTTTGATTTTGGCCATAAATTAACAGCTGTTTTTTGTCACAGAATCGTTTTGGAACACAAGAGCCGCCCCATTGTTACCGGCATGTATGATTAAGCAGAATAATGGGCCAGCTAGCAACGACCCCGCTGTTTACATGCAATCCCAAGCCCTGCACCTTGTTTAATATATGCTAATGGAACACTCGTTTCAGGAATCTGACTGTAATCAATAGTTATATATGATGTTCCTTATTTTAATTGTTTTCATGCTCATCCTGCATGCTCATGAGTTATTGGCTATATAATTCCATATCATAATAACACACACACACACACACACACATACAATCAGCGTTGGATGCCTTCAGATGGAGCATTTATTGGAAGTGTTTGAGTACTCCCATAGGCAGCTTTTATAGTGGTTGGCAACCAGGGCCAGCATGTGGAAAGTTATGCCATCGCAAAAGGTATCATAATCTAATGCAGGTATTGTGTAAGATTAAAAACTGTTAACTTAAGGAGGTTCAAAATGATGTTTGGTACATCCCCAAATATGTCTGCATTTATTTACAGATGCACCAACGAGCATCCTCATCCTCCTCTCGGAAGGTGGTGAAAACCATAGAGCGTAGACCTAGTGTGATACCCAAGAGAAGCACCTATAGCATCTGCTTAACTTGTTGCCATGTTACCAGAGTCGCATCCTGTTAAGGGCCCTCAGAAGGTGGTGAATAGCCGCAGAGCATAGACCTCATGTGATACCCAAGAGAAGCACCTATAGCATCTGCTTAACTTGTTGCCTTGTTATGGGCTACACAAGAGGACATCGGGATACTCCACTGACACAGAACAGAATATTTTACTGTCTTCTGCGTGTATTGCTGATTGTGTCCCACTTTGCTCAATAGATTACCATTTCCTTGTTGCGAGAATTTACCGTCCTAATGGCCACGCATTAAACTCTACATTTGATCATAAAACTCTTCGACTTTTTAAGTGTTCTATTTAAATTGCATTACCCTTGAAATGCAATAGATGATCCCACTTTATAGTGTATTTATTCATGCAGCAAGAAACATTCCGTTGGTTCGTCTTTAATTGATGCACAGTTCACCTATGTTCTGCTTGACTGAGGACAATCTTTATTCCTGATCAAAACGGAATTAATAGCACACAAGGGTTAGCGCACAAGGCTGTGACTCAGCAGAAATAAAATGCACAAAGACTATTTGACATTCTTCACCATAGGAACAGAGATGACAGAAGAATCCGAAGTTTGGAAAGAACCTATGTACAGACAGATGTCAAGCAGTGTCTGAATAGTATATTTTGAGTATAGTCTGCCTGGAGTGTACTTCGAGACACACTTGACACTTTCTCTTGTCAAATAAGTCTGAATCCTTTGCTAAATGAACCATCCATCCATCGGCTAATTAAACATCCACCAGTGGAGTATGGGCCGTCAAAGCCTCGGTGTGAGCCATTGTCTGTTGCAAAACATAAGGAGGTGCTTTTAAAGCAGCACAACCAACGATGACAACAGTGATGCTGCGGGAGACCACAACAGTGAATAGAACATCTAAAAGGAAAATGCAAAAGGCAATTAATTAAATTTTGTTTTTGTTTTTTTTAATCTTGGAAACAAATTAAATTAACTCATTAATCAATGACAAATGCAAAAAGGAATGACCAAATCCTACATGTATGTGCTAAACACTGCTTTTTGAGATGTTTGTTTACTAGCGTGTCCATTATAAATGATCAGACCCAATAAATTAATGCATTTTAGACTTATGCATTATCCTACATACCACATACATCTGTGTGGTATGTAGGATATTCATAGCACATTGTCTATATGATATTTAACATTGAGCAACACATAGGATATATGTTTGATAGCGAAAGGCTATTTAAAAGATAGCATTACCACAATTAAAACAAATAGCACATTTATATTGCACATATAAAGCCTTTTTTTATTTTTTTTTTTATCAACTGAATCAGCTTTGGTCTTGAACTACAACCTAACCAGCGTGGTGCTCGGGTGGGTTCTGTACTGTAAACCCAATAACAAATAAAGCAACCTCACAGTCCATTTTATTACACTTACAACATATTGTATTATATTCCAATGACAATGTGTGCCCCAGCTCTTAGGGTCGAACTTGCTGTGGGCAGGCAGCACTCACTTATTTCTATTAGGGCTTTTGAAACTCGGTCAATGTTTAAAAGGCAAGATTTGTTAGGCCTTTCTGCGACTCATCACCCGCAAATGCTCAATAATCCATGTTGTTTATCCAGAGAGCACTGTTGGCACAGCCTCCCCCTGTGATGCTAAAGGGACTGCTAAGCCATTATGTGCTGATATATTTAGCCTTTTTTCCCCGCTGGTGTAAATTACTCAACAATGTTAATTTGCCATTGCAGACATCTTGGACGCAGCAGGAGAGGCAATACTAAGAACAACTGAACGATAGTAGGAGAGTCTGCTTACTTGCATTCTATGCTGTACACTATTTGAAACATCGTCTGCTATAGGTCAAACATGCGGACACCTTCTCTTCTCCGCGTAGTCTGTCAGCTTGAAGCCAACAAGCAAACAGATTCACAACAACAATGTTGTTGATAGGAAATATAAATTAGGAAATATAAATTGTACTATTTGAAAGGATTCAGCATTATAATGTTTGGAAGCATTGTTTATTTATTTCACTTTGGATACTGTTAGTTAGTGAGGGGTAGAGTAATTAACAACTGCTATGTTTCTTACCATTTGGATAAACCAACTGAAGACCAGGGCTGCACCCAAACATACTACGTACTACATACTACAGTGTGTACTGTTTTCTGGTGTACTATTAGTATGCATTTTTGGACAAGGCAAAATGGAGGAGTTAGTGAAAGAGCTAATGAAGGTTAACCTCAAGCAGCAGGCTAGGCACCAGGAGCAGAAAGCTATGGGGATATGCTAACAGAGCGATGCCAGCAGATGCTCTGTTGCATGCTGAACTACAATAACTGTGAGCGGCCAGGTGTGATTGTGCTGGAAAAGGTGGTTATGGACACATTTTTAAGAACTATGCCTTATGAAGTTCCCTTCCTATTGTTGGGTAGGATCACGTTCATACCTAAAGTCACAGGTCTTCCCTTCAAACAGCACCTTGAAGTAGTCGCTGCCACAGCACCTGGGGTTCAAGGTGCCTGTAGTGACGCTGAATGAGAACTTTCAGGTCAAGCCACTCTCTCTTAGCTGCCGCTACAGACAGAAACCTACAGAGGTCGTTGATGAGGTAGAGCTTTAGTGAGTTGAAGGTGGAATTGTCCGTTTCACTCCTGTTGAGCTGGACATTCTGCCAGGTGTTTCCAGGTCCAACCTCATCCAGTAATCTTTCTAGGTATGTAATAAATGGTAAATGGATTATATAAATTGGATTTATATAGCGCTTTTATCCATTGCCTCACATTCACATACACATTCATACACTGACGGCGGTGTCAACCATGCAAGGCAACAACCAGCTCGTCAGGAGCAGTTATTGTTAGGTGTCTTGCTCAGTGACACCTCGACAATTAGCTAGGTGGAGCCAGCAACCTTTTGGTTGCCAGACAACCGCTCTACCTCCTGAGCTACTTCCGCCAGACAATAAAAGGAAACAAAGAACATTTTATTCGTTGTAATCTATAAAATAACAATTAACATAGAAATCCATTTCCATTTCCCATTTGGATCACTAGCATGGTTCTCAAAATGAACCAGGGTCACTGAAGTTCAAGGGCCCTGGACATATGTGGAAGCCATCTTGTCCCACTGATGTTGCCTGGTTTGACCACATTCATGCCCATGGCTTACCCCAGTGCATGGAGCTCATGGGAGGCCTTTGCAGAGTGGGAGTAGTGCTTGTAAACACCATTCAGCAGAGGCACATTTGATGCTGTTGAGTGCTGACAGCTCCAGTCTGTGGAGCCTGTCAGCTTGGCTGCCACTCCATTGTGAACTCCCATCATCACAGATGTGTCATCACAGCCAAAGCCAACCATCCAGAATTTCAAGTCTTGCTCTGTCAGGCCCACATTCCTCAAACCAACAAGTATGGTGTCAAGGACACCTCAGCTGTGGGCATGCTCCAATGAAACAATGTCCGCAAAATGATTGACAGGTTTGCCATCTTCTACATATGTCATGTAGGCCATGTCCTGGTCTTTCACAGAGCGGTCAACGCTGGAATCGGACATGACAGAAGAAGTAGGGTTTTTTTTGTTTTTTCCACCAGGTCATCCTTCGGTGCGACAGGCATTGTCGGTCTTGTACGTTTTGCCTAGGTCCAGACCGTTTTTGAGATCTAGATCAACTCGTATTGGAAACATGCTGAAGGGTGGTTCTTTTCTTGCCACAAAGTAAGATATATTAAATAGCTTTGTCATCTATTCTCTGGCATTCTCTGACATCTTTTGAAGCACACAAGGTGTTCTGCTTTGGTTTTCTTTCGCAGCCTGCGCTCCTTCACAGTCAGAATGAGATGTTGTTCTGCTGTATTCTTGGAGTGTTTTCATCCGTATTTTGCCACCGCCCACACCAATGAAAAGTTTGTTCCCTTTTGCAAGACTGAGAAAAGCACAACAGCTTTTGCAGAACATCATTCCTGTCTCTGATATTCAGCAAATAGGAACGTTTTGTTCGACTCCGGCAACATTATTTTTTATGGGCTGTTCAGAAATCGCAAAATCGTCCTTTAATTCCCCACTTCTCGTCTACAGCGAGGAAACGGGTTAGGGTTAGACGTTCCACGTTATCGCGGATACCTTGTCACAAAGAGATGTTCTGTGGACCCGTGTCACTCCGGACAAGCAGAGACTCAAAGCGGACATGAAACACTAGATGTGGTGAGCGTAATTTACAAGATGGATTCCCTCTCTAAAAATCCTTAATTTAACGCTGTCTGGTTTAACACTGTCAAGTGAAACTGGATTCAAATAATAAGTCATCTAAATATATACAAGTGCAGTGCCATCTTGTCCTCGCATAGAATGTGTTGTCATAGTTCACATTAGATACAGATTACATTAGCTGGCAATCACTGACTCAATGGAAAATAAGGAATCCCAAACTAAAAAGCAATGCATGGGGGTTCACTTTTGTATTGCCCCAGGATGCAGCAATGAATTTTATAGTCAAAAACCAAGAAACCACTTTCACGCTTTGCCTCTTAAGCAGCAAGTCATTCTTCGTCATGGGCGAGCTGCACTGAAAAGAGAGAATCCTCCAGTTAGCCGTGATGCTAGGGTTTGTAGCGAGGACTTGTAAATGGGGACTATGTGGAGGAGGTTTCTGAGTCCGGTGTACTGGTGGTTTGCCGGACCAACAAGCTGAAGTCCGAGGCTGCTCCCTCTGCTTATACCGGAGAAGCTATTGGTATGAACAAGCTCTCTGATTGACCATGTCATTTTTCCTTCACCCATTTGCTTGAATAAGGTGCACTACACCTCATATCTTTTGTTACTGTAAACAGCTCAATAACACATAGCTGGAAAATTAAGTTCTGACATTTCACGATTCATATGGACGACTAAACCAGTGGTGGAAGACGTACTCATGATGCAGAATGGGCCACTTCAGAAGTATATCGACGCTGTCGGGCGGGAACCGTGTATCTCCAAAACAGCAGATCAGCAAACCCTGTGTTTTTCTTATAAATACTTGTCATTATATTGTTAATAATTTACCAAATCAAGTTCAAATGGAGTTAACAAGGTTTTTGAACAGTGAATGTCGAGATGCGTGTTTTGTCCGTCCTTGATTATTGATTGGCCACAGCTGAGGGAGTAAGAGCGTCGCATTGTTATCTTCAACTTACAGGTTACCGTAAAGTTTATTGTAGCTATGTGTGCGCACTATTTTTCCTGTCGTTGAATACATTTGGCCAAAATCTCGAGTTGAGCGCTATACTAAACTAGGGTGACTCGATCTTCAAAACCCAAACCCTATCTCGGACAAACCAGGAAGTCTAGTCACCTTATACTAAACTGCACTCTGACCTACCATGGTTTGCCTGCATTGTTCTCAAGCCTCAAATACATAAAACATTAGCCTTTATAGACTTAGTGTTCTTAGGTAAAGAAAACGCTATACTATCAAACAAGCGGTTCTTTAAATATTTGTTAAAATCCACATACACAGACGTAAAGGGTGACCAATAGCAATGATTTATGGAAAAAAAAGAGACCAATTTTGAAGATAAAATGTTTCTGCCCGACAGCTATATATATATATAATTGGATTAAAAGTGCTGATGCATTAATGTGTTCATCACTTTAATATTGCAGCTGGTAAAGGGACTGAGGGACAGAGTAATTAACAACTATGTCAACTTCCATTTGGCTACACCCAGTGGACACGGAGAGAACTGCAGCCTAATTCCCTAGCCAGTGGCAGACAAAAGGCCTGACAGTCAGTTTGGAGAAGAAGCTGTGTAGAAAGGAATTCTGGTCCAGTTACTAACCGGTAAGCCGGTTAGCGGCCTGGTCCAAAGAGGGAGTGCTGAGTGAGTCAGGCCCAGTTTTGTGTTTGTTTTTGTTGAAAGTGTTTGTTTGTATTTTTCAATAAATGCCTCTTGCCTCAGAGGGGACACTTACACCTACAGACTGTTTTGTACCGCCACACCCCAAGCGCAGAGCGGTTGCAATACACTGTTGTGTTATTCAGAATATCTGCTTAAAGTTTACTTTGTTGCATTATTCTAAAACAAATGTAGTCACACTTTAAAATGTAAATTAAAGTGTTTCCCTAGCCACGCTGACAAATTACAAT
>OMKP01020953.1:0-10482 GCA_900302375.1 Bathygadus melanobranchus
GGATGCTCCCTGCCGCTGCCCTCTCGCACCAGCAGCACCAGCTTCCCCCACCTCCCACCTCACAGCCCAAATCCGAGTCTTATGAAGAATACGTGAGTAGTAGTTTGTCTGTACACATCGCCCGTGCCCAGATCTGTTCTAGATCAGTGGTCGTGGACTGCGGAGCAGTGGTTTCGTGGATTTATGTAAATAAATGTTCTGTCTTCCCTTCCCTGCAGCCGGCATATGAAGAGTCCTACACGGAACCCGCCTACGAGTCCTATGAAAACTATTACCAACAACCACCTGCACCGGCGTTAGTGAAGCCTTGCATCGCCTCGACATAGAGCTTAATTCTAGGTCTGAATTGAGAAGGGTGCTCACGTTTCACTTGTTTTCTTGCCCTCAGAGATACTGAATACTATGACTACGGACACGGAGAGCCCCAGGAGCCTACATATGACGCCTACAGTAAGCTCTCCGTTGTATTGTTATCTGCATGTATGGATGTCATGGAGTGGCGTGGTAATAACCGTACAGCACATTTCGTTGAGACCATTGGAACTAGCATGGTTCTCGAGTGCGTTGCGTAATCATGAAGCCATTCATTATGTCTTCTGTCTTGTTTGTTGTGCCTCCCCAGCTCAAGATGATTGGGAGGGGTCATGGCCCAATGCTGGAGCTGGGGGGAAGGTCCCTCCTGCCAGGCAGTCCAAGGGAGGGTACAGGGAGCACCCATACGGAAGATACTGAATGGCTTCTGGTAGAAAGTTGCCCCAGCAACTGTCTACGATTGTAACTCACTTTTAACTTTTCAAAAAGTAATTTCCTTCTTGTTGGTTCCCTTTTTCCATGTTTATTTTACACCGACTATTTTTTTTATTTGTACTAAACTTAGATATTTGTTGGGTGCATTGCAGTGTGCCACGGAAATCTGCAAAGGCAGGACGTCTCGTTGTTTGGAGATTTTCATAAAATGTTTTGTTAGTGTAGTTGGCGGTTTTAGGTCTAGGCTCCAGGTTACATTAATATAATCAGATAAAGTAATGTTTAGACATTTTGTTTAATGGTTATCATTTCAGTTAACTCCCAATAATATGTGATTGTGGCGATTTAGCTGTCTTATTTAGGCTGCATTTCAAATGTCCTTGATGAGCAGAAAAACTACGAATATTGCGAGTGTCTCAATGTAACATCATTAAATAGACTAGATCGAGATGCAAATCCAAACGCGGCTTTTTTTGAGCTGTTATGAATAAAACAAAACGTGTAGAGGTATGCTGTACTGCATTTTTGTGTATATACTTTTCGTCCAAATCTTAACTGAATTTGGATAGACTCGTGAAATCCTTTTCAAAACGATTACTATTTTACTATATTAACATTCATTTGGCAACACCATGAATTGGTATCATTTAACAATTTATTATTTTTCTTAAATTGATCAGCAATCTATTATATTTGTTATAAATTCAGTAAAGGCTAAAAGGACTTGCAGTTCAATAAACTGCCAATTCAATATTATGTGCATAATCCCAGGACAAATGTATATGCTTTAAAGTCGCATCGTTTCCAAAAGGCTTGTGTTCTCTATGCTAAATAGGATACTAAATATATCAAACATTTGTGTTGCTGCATTGCGTTGTATCAATAAAGCCTAGTTCATTCTTATCATTCTAAAAATCGTATTTTGCATTTGTTGTATCAAAATCCTATTATCGTATTTTAGTTGTTTTTTTTAGTGCTTTTGAATAGTGTATCCAACTAAAAAAAAAAACCATTTTGTTTTTTAACACAAAAAAAACAAAGCAGAACTTGCAAACCCTTTCAGTCCTGGGATTTTTCTTTACAGTTTTGTCGTCACCATCCTCCTCCAAAAATAAAAGGCTATTATTGTGGTATTGACACAAACCTGTTTGCCATTTGATAATATAGTGCTCTAACATGTATTATGTCATCAGCCTTTAGCTAGCGTACCTCTTGGAGCTCCCCAGAGAGCCACGTATCGTCAACCATTTGAAATGACTTGAGTTTCATCGGTATTTCAAATCAAGCTTACAGGGATCTTACTTGACTTTGATGCAAAGTCATGCTGGATGTTTTTGTTATAAAAGAAAAAAATCGCAGAGGGGAGGATTCTAAAAGCCAAAAGATCGCCACAAGAAGGTAAAACTAACCCCAACACTCATCTGTTAGATTTATTTGTTTTGTTTTCTGTTTTAAAATTCAAGTCATGCAAGTCACCCAAAAACTGTTACCCTAAAAAAAACACTTGTAGGTTAAAAGCTGCTATTAGTAGTGCATTCCGAGCAAAATTAGCTGTACAAAACAATCAGATGGTTGTAATGCAACTCTTGCTCAAATAACAATGGTCCATTCATTTCACTGCAAATATTATCCTGGTAATTCCTTATAGTGAAGAATACACTAAAATCGTGTGAACTCCTATTGGTCAACAAAAACCCTTTCAGCTCGAGTTGCATGATCCTTTCATAGTATTTGTCAATGTTGCATGCTTTTTGTCCAGTGTGGGGCTTGCATGTCCTAGGCTCATTTTGGTTTTCTCTTTTTAGGTAGTCGGCACATTGGGGTGACGTTGGATACTGTGCGCTACGCCTCGGTGACACATTCATGGTAACTTGAAGAGTAACATGCATCACTTGAGTATGTGCTTCAGGCTGTAGGTTGATTGGGGTCTTGTTGACCTACCTACAGTATGTATGCTCAAATTGATTGTTTACATGTCAATTTGTAGAAGCCTTTTCAGTTTCAATCTTTTGAATTGACTACATTTGTAGAAATGTTTTTCTTCAAAGGTATTTAAAATTGATGGTCCTTCACATGTGACCAAATGCAAAACTGACGCTGCATCTACATAGAAATTGTGTGCTAAGGCCTTGATTTTTCAATGTTTGTTTAGGGTGGGGTTAGTGAATTATAAATGTAAGATGTTTGAGATGGGTGACTATTGCTCATCTTGTACACTCAAAATAGGTAAAGGACAATGCCACTCTTGGGAAGCATGGAGTAACTTGGGATGGTATGTTTTTCTCAAGGAAATGGTTACATTGAGTAGCTGATTGGTCCTTATTGATTACATTATGTCCTCTGTCCTCAGGTCTTAAAGGCACGGGAGGTGCAAGTGCAGCTGATTGCTAACTGTTGGGTATTACTCAACTTTGTAAACCACTGAAAATAGTGTCAAATTTGCTTTGACCTTATTAGCACTATAAATATTTTTATACTAGTTTTTATACCGTTTTTTACGTTTTTACACAACACCTGAGTTCATAATTTTAAATGTGTATTTTAATGAGCTTAACAAAATGTTTACAAAGTCAGGTTTGAATGTTTGTTTAAAGTTTGCTGCACATTTCAACTTGAAATAAACGTGATATGTCAAATTTTTCTGTTTATAATTCTAATTCTTGCATAACATGAACCATTTAGGTATATTGACATTATGTATTTTATGATTGGATGAAATGAGACCTACTATGCCAAGACATGCAAAGATCATAGGCGTGCCTCTAGAAATGTACGTCAGCATCAATATAATACAGCCGTTTTAATGGCTAAATACAACTACGCAATTACTTCTTGGATTATAAGGAGGTATGGGAGTTAACTTCACTTGACCTCTTTAAATCTTGAGATAAGCATTTAAATGGTTGTTATATATTTCGTTGGCATTATTTCTCAGGCTTAAACACTAAACACAGCTTGTAATTCGTATTACCATTTACTTAAAACTAAGACTACGTACACAACGCAAATTCTAGTATGTAAATGCGTCACCTTGTAAATAAACACCATCCTACCATTAATTTATGTCACAATGACGATGATGCAACCCCTTTTCACAAACGTCCGATGAGGTAAATATTGGTTTGCTTATTCACATGGGCTCCAAATAAATCAAAATGTTAGTGTTGTCAGTATAATGTTATTGTCTCTTTAAAAGACTCTCCTCCCACATGACTGAACACATCCGCGCCTCTTATCCGACAGTGGCAGCTATTTTCACATCAACAATGACTATTCTCGTTAATTATAATGACAATCTCGCCACCAATTCAACGTGGAACCGTAGAAATCCTTGTTTTTAACGCGAAACGCCCTGCATTGTCGGAGCGTCTAACATAGGCTACTGTGTGCCACTGGTAAGCAGGCTTTTTCTTGTGGTTTCCTATGCTCTTGGTTTGGGGTTAGGATAGCTAGCTCGCTAGCAAGGCCTCGGTCTTTTGTATTTTGTCGAGCATGCATTTTCCCATCTTGGCGGAAAGATTGCAGTTCGTGGATCATTGTGGAAACACGTTTCACATGCAGCCGCTTGTGCGGTATTTACCTCCAGATGTCCCGTCGCCCGGTTTAGTTTGCAAATTGTGCAACGAGCGACAGAGTTTAGCGAGTCAGTTTCCGCAAACCTAACCTTATTAAAAGACGTGTTGATGCCGATGTAAGTTTCTGAAATCCTCCATATAAAATAATGTTGTGGTTCAAACACGTGATGGGTTATATGGCTATGGGCATGGTTTCGTATAGTTAGGGTTCAGATCCAAAGCAGCATAGATACACACTTTAATGTTTTAGTATGTTTAATATCCACATACGATCAAGCATCTTGACTTATCTCAAAATGTGTGTCAGCGCTTGCATCGCAATGTTGCAAAGGTTGTTGGAGACTTGGACGAGGGTTCATGCAGTCTGCGATATCTCTTCTGACCTAGGTATCCGCGCCTTCAAGTGAAGAAAACAAAACAACCACAACAATCAACATTGAAGCGAGGTGCTGTCTACAATGGCTGGTGGAAGGAGAGGGGCAAACCGCACTGCTTACTGTAGGTCTCCAATGAGCAGTGAGCCAGGTTCCATGAGCAATGGCAATCACTCCACGAGTTCTCCTGTAACGGGGGTGCGTTCACGGACAAGGTGAGGGGACTCACGAGTCTGACGAGATGGGGATAAACTACATTATAGTTGATTATATACACATGCTTTAAAGTAAAAGTAATAAAGTAATCAGAGGACATTGGTCCTTTATTTGCCACACGGTCGACACTTCAACCACATGCTTATGAGCTGTATACATCGTTTATAAGCATGCATCCTAATGGAATATGTAATGGAAAAGCAATGCTGACATTTAGACCACCCTTAATGCAGGTCTTCTCTGCATTAAGGGTGACTCTATAGGCCAGGCCTATAGAGTCAGCAGAAAGATGCTGCTTCAACACAGAATGAGCCCTAGTCAGGCCTAGCCTTGGAAGTAGTCCTCCTGTATGAACTCAGACAAGCTCTCGCCCGACACGCAGGAACGGCTCCGGAGCAGGAATGTCCAGCCCCCCGCTGGCGACCCAGACCGTGGTGCCCCTGAAGCACTGCAAGATCCCCGAGCTGTCACTGGACCGCAACGTGCTCTTCGAGCTCCACTTGTTCTTCTGCCACCTGGTCGCCCTGTTCGTCCACTACGTCAACATCTACAAGACGGTGTGGTGGTACCCTCCCTCGCACCCCCCCTCCCACACATCGCTGGTGAGTACTTCACCAGCGATGTGTGGTCACGCTGCTGTGTTGTTTTGCTGGGGCGCTATTGGTTTTGACGTTGTTTTGTGTTGATTTGCGGTATTTGCTGTTGCAGTTGTTGAGTCTTAGATGACTTGAACGATGCAATCGATTGCAAGGCTGCTGAAATATATTTTTTTACATCCAGAACTTTCACCTTATCGACTATAATATGCTGGTGTTCACAATAATAATCCTGGCACGAAGGTTAATTGCAGCGATCGTGAAAGAGGTAAGTGTTGTATTTTGATTCATGCATCTCACATATTTGTTGAATAAACAAGATTCAGATTTAAATGTGTGTGGCCCCGGTGGGAATCAAACCCCCAACCATGCTCAACCAGAGCTAGACGGGACCTCCAAACATTGCCCCTCATGTCCCAGCGTACAACCATATCAAAACAGTTTCCTCATTAGAGTTGTTCTCCCGGTGCCCTTGCGCTTGTCCGTCTCTTGACCTCCTCCTGTCGTCTTCCACAGGCGTCACAGAGCGGTAAGCTCTCCTTCCCTCACTCCATCTTCCTGGTGATGGCACGCTTCGCTGTGCTCACTCTGACGGGCTGGAGCCTGTGTCGGTCCCTCATATACCTCTTGAAGACCTACTCTGTCCTCAGCCTGCTCTTCCTCTGCTACCCGTAAGTCCCCGGCCCGCACTACAGGAAGATGAGTCAAATGTTAAACCCTCTGCCATACTTGCATACATATGCAGGGCGACGGCACTGCATTGAATAGAACAGGAAAGGATGACATGCTTCTAACGAATGCAGGATATTAAACAATGTGAAAAATCGCCAAATACTCCGCTCGCCCCTCTCTCAGATTTGGGATGTACATTCCCTTTTTCCGTCTGAGCTGCGACTTCCGGCGCGGCGGGCCACTCTCGCCCATAGCCAGCATCGGCTCCAAGGAGGTAGGCAGCATGGGCAAGGGCCGGGACTACTTGACGGTGCTCAAGGAGACGTGGAAGCAGCACACCAGCCAGCTGTACGGCGTCCAGGCCATGCCCACCCACGCCTGCTGCCTCTCGCCGGACCTCATCCGCAAGGAGGTGGAGTACCTGAAGATGGACTTCAACTGGCGCATGAAGGAGGTGCTGGTCAGCTCCATGCTCAGTGCCTACTACGTGGCCTTTGTGCCCGTTTGGTTTGTCAAGGTGAGAGGCCGGGGGAGGGGTGGAGTGGGTTTTGGCGGGGTTCATGACGTTGTTGTTGTTTGTGTTATTTGTGTCGTGCTACAAATATGATTTATGGGAACGTGTGAAGCATAGCATTCTATATGTTATGCATACACTATGTTGTATATAAATGGATGTATGTAAAAAAAGATTTCATGGCTGTCTTCCCCATCCGTAACTTGGGGGCAGGAGGTCAGGGACTGTGGAAAAGTGGTCTTTGGACATAGTGGCAGAACTAGAATTTCGGGTTTTCTGCAACAATTGTATGCTTATCTTCTGCCAAACAAGATTGCCAGACAGCTGGAAAGTGAGTTGAGGATTTTCTTTTTCTTTTTTTAAATGTCGCCACGTTTTCCTCTCATTCATTCAATTTTCTGTGTTGTGTTGTTTCCGGCAGAGCACCCAGTACGTAGACAAGCGCTGGTCCTGTGAGCTCTTCATCCTGGTGTCCGTCAGCACGTCCGTCATCCTCATGAGACACCTCCTGCCGCCACGCTACTGCGACCTGCTCCACAAGGCTGCCGCCCACCTGGGATGCTGGCAGAAAGTAGACCCCTCGCTGTGCTCCAACGTCCTGCAACACATGTACGTAGATATACGGGGGGGGGTGTTGTTATGTAGGAGACATTGGGATGTGTGGTGTAATTGACTCCCGGTTTAAACCTGCACTATTTGGCCATCACGTGTGTTAATGTACTGCCGAAAGCGCCTACAATGGGCACTTGAGCGTCAGAACTGGACCGTTGAGCAATGGAAGAAGGTGGCCTGGTCTGATAAATCACCTTTTTCTTGTGCATCATCTGGATGGCGTGGGGCGCGTGCGTCGTTTACCTGGTGGCACGTCATGTGGATGTTACTTTGACACGTACCACCTACCTAAACATTGTTGCAGACCAAGTACACCCCTTCATGTCAATCGTATTCCCTGATGGCAGTGGCCTCTTTCAGCAGGATAATGCACCCTGCCACACTGCGACAATGAGTTCAAGGTGTTCCCCAGATCTGAATTCAATCCAGCATCTGTCAGATGTGCTGGAACAACAAGTCTGATCTATGGAGGGCCCACCTTGCAACTTACAGCACTTAAAGGATCTGCTGCTAACGCCTTAGTGCTAGATAACACAGGACACCTTCAGAGGACTTGTGGAGTCCACGCCTCGACGGGGCAGAGCTGTTTTTGCGGCACGAGGAGGACCTACATAATATTAGTTGTGTAGGTCAACATTAGTGGTTTTAATGTTGTGGCTGATCGGTGTAATTATGGTGTAAAGGGGTGAAGCTTCAGCAGGCCTCTATAGGAGCTGCAATAGGAGCTTATTTTGCCCAACCTTAAAAGCTTCACAATCAACTGAACCCGCTCGACCAGATCTCTCCCAATGCCTGCAGGCTACAATTAAAACCGACAGATGGTTGTTGTTAATGGATGTGCGTATTTGTTTATGATGACAATCAATTGAGCCCAATGTGGTTAATCTTTTAGCAGCGTTTTTATGTACTGACACGAAATGTACTGCACCGTCAAAAGACACATGGCTGTTTCACTCACAAACGTACTTATTGTAAGTCGCTTTGGACAAAAACGTCACGCCAAATGCCCTCCATGTAAACGTGAATGTAAACGATATCGTACTGTAGAGTGATATTCGTCTGCTCCGCTTGCACCAGATGGACAGTGGAGTACATGTGGCCGCAGGGCGTGCTGGTGAAACACAATAAGAACGTCTACAAGGCCATGGGCCACTACAACGTGGCGGTGCCCTCCGACGTGTCTCACTACCGCTTCTATGTGAGTATAAGCGCCTCCCCTCTCCCTCCCCAACCACGACACA
The DNA here is from genome assembly GCA_900302375.1 of Bathygadus melanobranchus. Taxonomy (NCBI): domain Eukaryota; kingdom Metazoa; phylum Chordata; class Actinopteri; order Gadiformes; family Macrouridae; genus Bathygadus; species Bathygadus melanobranchus. The sequence goes on from OMKP01020953.1 coordinate 8,548, forward strand.
TTGTCAGACGCTTCATCGTTTGACGTTCGGTGAAGATCCTTACGCAGCCTCTTTTTCAGTCTGAAAAACGCAGCCGTCCTTTTGAAGTACTCCCTGAAGCAGAGGGCCTCACGCGGAAGAACCGTGTTTTGGTGTTTTTAAGATCGTTGACAGTTTTGTGTGTTTTCATTCGCAGTTCTTCTTCAACAAGCCGCTGAGGATACTGAACATGCTCATCATACTGGAAGGAGCCATGATATTCTATCAACTCTACTCATTGATATGCTCAGAAAAGTGGCATCAGACGATATCACTGGCCCTGATTCTCTTCAGCAACTACTACGCCTTCTTCAAACTGCTCAGAGACAGAATAGTGCTCGGTAAAGCGTACTCGTACTCCAACAGTTCCTCTGACCAGAAGGTCAGTTAGAAGCAGTTAAGTTCACGCATTGCACATTTTACCACAGTGTAAGAGCATGCATGAGAGCTTTGTATATTTTCTACAACGGCATTTTGTGTCACTGTTTGGGTTATGTTCTGATCTGCCATAATAAAAAGAAAATATTTTTGTATTACTTTAAAGATGCTGTTTTTCTTTTAGGTCTGCATTTATGTGTTTTGTGAGCATTCTGCACAAGATGCCTTTTGTGATTCCTTTGACAAAGTATAAACAAATGCATAGCCTACCCTAGATATTTTAATGACTGAATCTGGTCACAGCGTATTTGATTTAAAAAAAAAAATGGATTCAAGTAGACCTATTTCCACGATTTATATTTGCTGTAAAAACTGGTATGCAAAGCAGAGTATCCCGAGACGCACCATCTATTGCAGTCATCCAATGCGCCACCGTCGATTGACCGGCCGCTGAATAATCATGGTATTTCCCCGCCCCTATTCTGTGTCAAAATACGAGTACTGGCCCTTTAAGAACGGGATCCAGACAGGCTCGGCAACAGAAAGGCTATTGATGCCGCGGCTCTATTATATTTATTTAAAATCAAGGGCTGTACAAAATGATAAAACGCACATCACCGCTAATGCGCGGCACTAACCGACGTTTGCGTTTAAATTTATGAGAAAATGTGATCTAGTGTCCAGATGGTTTGGTCTTTCGCCGTAATTAATTCGGTAAGCCTTATTTTACTTTATTTGCGTTCGTCTTGTGTATCTAAATATGTTCCCAGAGTTATAACACCATGCGATGTATAAATAACCACATGACCTTTTACAAATACGTAATTGATTGTGTAGTAATGCAAGCGAGATGGGGTAATGTTTTTCGCATTGTGGTAGTAGCCATCTTTGGACAACGGACCTTTGATTGTAGTTCTGCGGGCCAGTGAGAGATTTGTCATCACCGGACGAAATAACAATTGAAGACAGCATCCTTAGGCACGGGGTGCTAGAATAGACATAGCGTACCATCGGATGCAATAAGGTTGTCTCATCCAATGCATCTGTCCGTATGGTCTACCTACATATCCAATGGATAGACCTGACGCACTAAAGCTCTTGCTTAAAGTTAGTTGGGCCATTTCCTTGCCATTGCATTTCTATCTTGATCAGTTAAAACATGATGAACATAATGCCCCACTTAGAATCAACTGGGATGCACTGCCACTGTACTATACATAATTTATGTAGCTATCAGGAATTACCATTACTATACTATTAAGCCTATTAGGCCTATAGACTATTATATTTAACTTTCCTGAGGTATAGTATTACAGTAGGTATTGTTTGTATATGTATTGCATATTTTCCTTAGGTTTTTTAATGAACTCCAGTATTCACTTTGTAACGTCAATTTTGCAGTTAAAAACGTACATGTTGACATAATTGCTGCCTCACAGTATATATACTTACTTTTTTTGCAGAGTTATCCATCAGGCACCTCTGGTCAACAGATTTGACCCGTTGGTGTCCCAGCGTTCGTTTAACACCCCCCCCCCC
>OMKP01020963.1:0-14730 GCA_900302375.1 Bathygadus melanobranchus
AGCAGGTGGTAAACGCCGACGTGTCCGCGCTCCCTCTGAGTGTGTGTGTGTGTCCACGATACAATATTAAATACTAAGCTGTGATCTGAAACATATAATAAAAATCAGTTTTAAAATGCGAGAATGTGTGTTCTGGCTTTATCTGTGGCCGACGTGCACCCAGCCCCGACGCTGATAAGACGGTTTAATTGGCCTGTAGTGGAAGATATAGAGTTCCTCTGCTCTGCAGCTGCCACCAAGTCTCTGCTCTGCCGGCCTCTCCTCTCTGCACGCTCCGCCTATGTCTTAAGCACGCTTAAAAAATGAGATAGCCGAGTGATAGATGCACTGCTGGTCTGCTTTATATTCACAACATCTGCTTCTGGATGCTGCTTAGGGCCGTTGGCAGGCCATTCTACCGGAAAACAAAGAAAAGTACCGCCATACTGCACGTCTGCTGGCAAAAAAAAACAAACCAACGCTATGCACTGCTATGTGGCTGCTGATGGCTAACGTGGAGACGCTAGCTGATAGCGCGCAAGCCTTCTAATGACACGGTTTTATCTGAGAGCTTGAGCTACCCAGCCGCCCCTTTAATAAATCACATCTTATGAGAGGGTTGTTTACAAGGGAAACATGAACAGAAGGTCAACAAGGAGAAACGGGGAACAGGAGTGCGTTGACAAAAGGAGAACGCGTAGCTTCTTCTTCTGTGGTTTTTCATTGATTTACAAACTGATGTCGACAGAGCAACACGCGTCCTGTTTTTCTACTCCTGAACAATGACAACATGTGGTTAACGAGTGCCTGGCCCGTACACTATTTCATATTGTTTCCCCTATTCCGCTTAGAGGGCTTAAATCAAATCCCTGAATCTGCCCATCAAGCCCTTTGAGTCTGTGGTTGTGATGAAGAGCTATATAAATAAACAGGACTTAGTAGCGCTCTAGCACCGTGGTCACTAAAGTAGCCCGGGGCTAATCTGTGGGGTGAATTGAGAATATTTATCTCACACACAAAACACACACACGTAAACACACATGAGTGACTTCTGGGCTCTACACCAGACAATGTAAAATCCAATGCCCAGAGCAATAAACAGTAATAGCCAGCAACAGCTGCTTCAATGTGTTCTTAACAATAGAACAAGCAGGGTATACCCCTGTGTTCATGTAATGAATGAATCTGTGTGGTTACCTTTGTTGGTTTTTGTTCCCCGCAATCATCACGACCTTCACACAAGGGATCTGCGCTGCGAACAAATCCTATAGGAGGGTTTTTTTTCATGACTGCGGTTAGTAACAGATGCCGTTGGCATGCGGACGCTATATATGTGAACAGTCTCCGTTGACCTGGCGGTTTTTCAGTTTAAGTCCACAGATGAAGTACCCTTTTAAGCCTTTGCAAAAATGACGTGCTATTTTTACATGTTAATATTCTTAGCGGAATTGGGAAAAATGACTTGTTCTGTTCTGTGAGAAATAGCATCAATTTCCTTTCCTTTCACTTCCTTAATTAAAAGATGGCAGAAAAGAAATGAATCAAAAGGCTAACCTATGAATTTTTGTTAGAGTTTTAGTTATTAGCGATGAGAGGAAGTGCATGCATAATAAATCAGTCCTGCAGATTGCAATTACCATCCAGAATCATATCTGCTTTCCATGGCGTTTTTTCAAAAGATATTGTATGCGATGAACTCTCATGGTATATATGCAAGCAAAGCAGATCCACGCTGATACATACATGAATGCCATTGTGATTCCCTCCATTGACCACACACAGGTTGCATTCTTCACCATTGAGGCAACGTGTTCATGTATTATAATATTCAATGTCCTACCTAAATTGAAACAAAGACTTAGAGGGCAACAGATACACACACACACACACACACACACACACAAGTTTCAAGCACTCATGATTGCTAGGTTAACAGAACAAGTTTCACGTGTATGTTGCACATGTACAACATACACAAAATAGACATTTTAATTGCTACATAATGCTGTCTTTAATATGCAATATGCAATACGCTATGTTGATCCACACAGACAAACATTAAATGGCAGAAATTAAATTGGAATGGCAAACAATGCTGTAAAACAGGAGGTCCAGACCGACACACACAATGATAAACAGACGCCCAAGCATCCTGAATCATGACATGGCTGTCGGATCCTGATTTGATCCCACAGGTGACACCGGCCTCCGTGTCAACGTCTGCTCATTCATCAGCAGGCGTGCCCCACGGTGGGCCCGTGAACCCACCTCAAGTGACCTTATCCAGCTCTGTGGACGGGGTCGTACAACTCCCCTTTAACCTCACCGCAGAAGGCCAGGTCGTCACTGGGCCCCTCCTAACGAGGCGGCCCGCTGCCGCGTACTGGAGCCCACGTCTCCGGCCTCCCTTCCAGCACCACCCTCGCTGTACACGGTAGACAGACATAATGAAGCGGAGGAGAGACGGGAGACGGGAGCAAACGGCAGTAACAAAGGAGCGGAGGGGTGGAGGGGAGCTGTTTGTTGTTCTCCAAGGCTGATGTTCTTGTCTCGCTTTTATTTGTTAAGCATGCAGATACATTGGCCGAGGGCGCGGTCTCGAGGCAACGGGCGGAAATATGTCACCGCTCGATAATCCAAATGTCCCGGCGAGACGCAATGCATTCCTTAGACGGGACAGAGTTACAGCCCACTCCGATCCCCGCTGCCCGTGAACTTCTGCACTCAAACAAGTAAACAAATAGGAAGAGGGCCTAATATAAAGTGGTTCACTGGGCTTTTAGTTGGCTTAGAGACAGAGAAAAAGAGGTCTGGGGTGCACGGATCAGCAGCTGAATGCATTAATCTATTTCTGCAAGACAAATTCAATTGGACCACTAAGGGAAAAAGAGGGTCGATCGGAGGCAGGGGGGAAAAAACCACCGAACCAAACAGTAAAAATCAGCTGTTCTTATCTGTGCACAATTACCTCTAAGCGCTGTTGCTGAATCTGCTAGATGCTCTGTAATTCAAGCAGATGAAAGCACAGAAGGATTTCCTACACAGGAATATGCCCAGAGAAGCAGATTGAGAGTTTCCTCGTTCTTGCCTGAATGCAGAAATTGTCACCAGGAGAAACAAATGCTTTGAGATGGATTTGTAAACAAAATCCATCCAAAAGTTTGGGTTCATTGTTGTATGTGCTGCTAATTAACAGACCGCTCCCAAACTTAAAGCTGGAAAAGGTGGTGAGCTATAGGATTATATAATTAATACTAAACCGTTGAAAAGACTGTTTGGTTGTCTGTAATTGTCTTTCCTTGCGGCACTAATCCACTACAGTTTGAAAGTAGTTTCATATGTTGTCCTCTGAATTTCAACACACTGTTTAATTTGACTGCAGCGGTTCTAGTACTCGGTGTGACTGAGTAAACCCAGCCCCTTGATGCTGATGTCCCTCTAGCAGAGCCTCTATTATTATTATTGTTATTATTAGTAGTAGTAGTAGTATTTCTTTCAACTGGTATGTACGAGTAAGAAACCTGGAAACATAACGATGCCTGAGAAACTTTCTTTTGATCGGCAAGTGTAACATAAGCATCTACTTCAGACACTAACCGAATCAGCCCGTCGTTGTGAAACAGACTTGCGATCGCAATTAACCATTCATACTTCAGACAGGTGATTCAGGGTTCATGTAACTGGCCTATGGTGGAAGTATAGGTTAATCGTTTGCTATTTTATCTTGTTTGTTGTGGTTTTGCATTTTTGGATATTGTGTTTTTAACAGCGTTTTATTGCTGTATTTGGTTCTATCTGCATGTTGCTTGGAAATGCACTTGTTTTAATGGACTCTTACTTGCGACCATTGGACCAGTGACTATTATGCCTAAATACCTGCACCTGCTTGAGCTTTTTTTGGCCATGATGGTGCGGAGGGAAGAGAAACGAGGCCATGACATAAAAGACTGGCCCAGACAACGGAAAAACGACAGGAAGGAGAACAAGCAAGCCAGCGACGGAGGTAGACTGGACCCACAGGCCGGACCCGGACCCGGACCCGACCACGAGCCACGGCAGATAGTCAGGACGATAAAAGTGTCCGAACACACCGTGACTTGGCGGACAGCAGGTATTGTCCTAGAATAGAAGACTATTGGGAGAAGTTGGGAAGTGTCTACCATTGTAGACATCTGTGTATTTTAACAGGTCCTTTCAAAATAAAAGAAGGAAACCATTCGCCTTAATCTTGCCGTGTGTCTACATAACTCTGTTTCACCTCAGGGTCAGTGAAGGCACACTGCCCTCGCTAGGCAGACATGCAAATATGTGTTGATGTTTAGGCTACTTAGGCGAGAGAAGAGAGAACTATTTTTTTCCCCATTGAAAGGGTATTGAGGGGGCGTTGGAGCGTGATATTAGAGCCCCGGGAGTGGTAATGACCTCGGGACTCTGCCGGCCAGCCGACCATAGCGGCCAGGGTCCCTCGGCTGCAGCTGCAACACCGACGCTGAAGGCTGCCCCCAGCCCAGGAGTTTCACCAGTGTGCCATCCGACTGCAAATAGTGAAGATAAGTGAAAAAAAATACCTATAGCTATTGAAACACAGGACAGTGTGGATCGTTGGACAACAAGGGAGCAGTCTTGAATGTCCAATTTAAGAAGTCAGAGTGTGTGTGTGTGTGTGTGTGTGTGTGTTTGAGATGCGAAAAAGTGTCAATGTGTCTTGTAGAGACACAGCTGTGGTATTTGGGGACAAGCTAAATCCCACAATCCTTTACAATAACAAGTGAGCCAATCAGAGTATACTCCAGACATGACAAATACAGAAGCCTTGGAGCTGTTGGTGGAGCTGACCAGTGAATTCACCTGCAGTTGGACACTCATGCATGCACCCCCTCCTACCTGTGGTCATTAAACTTGATTCTGTCAGAGGGGAACATTTCTGGTGGTTATTCCCATGATGCACGGCTTTTCTCCACAGCTTTACCTATTGCCTTACCTAACCTCACACTTAAACTTCACCTAAACCTAACCATCCTCAATTTCAATAAATCCATCTCCCTGAGATATTTAGATATTGGTCACTACTGTCCACATTCCACAGAAAATCATTGGGGGAAATTAACTGTAAACTATGACATGTCAGTCACGTCATGACAACTCCCATTAATTACAGGTGGATGTGCAGTGTGTGGTTGGCGGCTGGTTTAAGCAGCCTCTCCTGGGACGAGTCATATTGATTAGACTCTGGGGCTGTGGTGAGGCTGCACACCTGTGATGCCTTGACTAATCAAGGCACACAGGACAAACCAGCCATCACCACACACACTCAGGGAGAGCTCTGGCATTGTCAGCACACATTTATACAACATCTACTGTCAAATATAAAGTACTTCAACTCAAAGTAGGTTACCTGCCTTAGAATATTATAACTATGTTAGTGTTAGTGAAAAGAATGAAGGTAACTAATTCTCCTTTTTTAACTTACTGATGTATATGTGAATAATGTAACTAATTCTAGTTTAACATTTTTAACTTACTGGTGTCAGAGAAAAGAACAAATAGAACAAACAGGTTCTGCCGTGCACGACAACGGTCTCTTCCGCAACGACTGCATGAGGGAACGGGTCCTGCAGTACACCTTCATAGGCGATCAGGAGTCCAAGAGGCATCCCCTTCATGGCCCCCCGTCGAGGTAACTCTAAAAACAGTGTCCATTATGCTTGTGTCAACAGTTCTGTGTGAGAAAGTGTGCCCATAACATATGAGCTTATAGCGTGTGTTGTCATTCTTTGTTGAGGTGGTAACACTACGTAGTGTCCATAGTGTGCCATTTAGTACACATCAAAGTCAAGCTCTTGATTCCCAATGTCGCAAGAATACGTAATACGTACGTCAATCATCTTGATAGCGCCGGAACGAAAGGAAGTCGATAGGAAGAGGAAATGTGGAAGTCCAAGTAGGGTGGCTGTGCATCTGCTCTGGACCGAGTCCTGTGGTGACAAGAAAATACTCTGCAGCTTGTTCTGTAGCTTTCCTCTAGGGCTGGGCCTACAGCTTATCTATATTTAATATATTTATAACATAATCGGAGTGCTACAACATCTGAGAATGTGACTGCATATGACTACTTCACAGAATATTACCTGAATCCATCCAGATTCTTTTGGCACTGTGAAATATCTAATATCCAGAAAGGGCGGTCAAATATTCATTCCAGTGTGGGTGATATGGGTTGTGACAGCCCCAATGTAACTGAAAAGAAAATCCCAGATTAGTTTTAGAGGAACCAATAAATGTAAATGCAAGTTCTATAGTTCTACAGATGAGGTGATTGGATCTGGCAAGCCAAATATGGTCATGTACTCACTTTGATCATCTACAAAACACACACACACACACCAAGCAGTTACCTGTTTATCAAAACCCACGGACTAGTGGTCATGGCCACCCAGGAATGACTGCAACAGGTTAATCTTGACAACTCTGCGCTGATCTGCATGAGCAAGAAAAGCACACACAGAGCAAGAGAGACTCTGATAATGAGTACCAAATCAAGGATTATGTGGTTACCTGTCTTTCTGTGAAGAGTGCCGGCCATCTGCTTCGGACCTCAGAAATGGGTGGCTCGTGGTCGATGATTTCAATTCTCCACAGGGAAAACGTTGCAGTCATTAACACACACACGCTATACTGTAAATTGTAAATAATTATTTTTAATGTTATTTAATAATGATATTGAAGATGTGGATCAGAATCTCATGTGTGGACTAGGTTTAGCAGCACTAAATTGTTCATATTGCCAGACCTAATATCAACGATCTGCATTGTAAACATTACACAACGCCATAACAGGTGACGCCATATCCCTACTTTGAATGCACCCTCGACCAATGTCAGTCAGTCAGCGCCGTGGTCCAATCAAAGAGAACGTCTCCCACCAAGTACGACCCGGTTCCCTTCGTTCGTACCTAAGAGCCGTTCAAAAGAATCGGATCGTTCATGAACAACCCATTACTGCCGTTTACTATTGCACTGTGCAAAGTGGTTGGTAGTTATCATTAAAACATCTAAAAATACCTAAAAAAGCTTGGCACAACTCGGTGCATTTAAACTGGTAATGGAAACACAAAACAGCATGGTTTGACAAACTGCCATTAGACAAGCGAGTGTCAACAGCCATCTAACAGGCCTGATTACATGGGTTAGCCATGGTGGACAAAGTAACGTTAGTAGCTAACGCTTAGCCCAACAAAAGCTAACATTAGTTAGCATTAGGTAGCTATCATTATTAAATGTATTAAACTAGCTAGCCAGTTGGTCCTTTTCACCCTAATGCCCAAAGTGATTTGACAGTTTCTCTAACTAAATTACAATTAGCTGACACATTTTGTGTACAACAGGACTATTCATTCCTATCTTTTCATACTAAGTCGAAGAGAGAATACACAAAGTAAAATGTCAGAAAGTCCTCAACGTGAAAATAGAACTTTTCATTTGAGGTGACACATGTATTTACTGCCATTCAACTAAAAGGAACTGTGATTTTAGTGGAGCCCAGAAAAGCCACTTAGGTGGCATGTGACAGGAGCAACTGCCACAGCGGAGTATGTAAGTTTGGCAGAAAATGTGCAATTGTGTTAGAAGTTGCTTAAATTCTCCCTACAAAACACTGCATAATGATACATAAAGTGCTCAGATTGACCATAAGAGGATTACTTCCTTTCCCTGAGTGACAAAAAGGATTTATATCATGTGCAAGAGGTGCAACAACCAATGAGCAACGTCACAGCAAAGCTGCGCACCAATCATGGCTGCATTAAAAGAACCAGAGAGACAGAGTGCAAAAATACAAAATAGGTTAATTTAACAATGTTCAGTAGCTGGCCAGGTAAGTGGAATGGCCGCCCGCCAGGAGCGTCCTGACATCAAAACTGAACATGAAACGTACAGCGCTGCTGTGGTGGTGCACATAAAAAAACAGCTTATGCAGCTTGAATCATTCATTTTTTTATGATACATACAAAACGAGTACTTGAGTACTCGCCGAGATTTGGGCCGTGTATTCGATTACAATTTTTTTGTATTTCTTGCATCCCTAACCTACATACCCCAACTTTAAACAGATGTTTCCTGATTTCAGGGCTCTAATGTGAAGTATAGTTGTTATTTTGGCTCACCCAGCTCCTAAACGCGTTGAACTCGGCTGACGCAGCTGAGGAAGAGGAAGGTATACATATACCATTTGTTATATTAAGCCACAGTGTTGGATGAAAATATTAACATCTTTGAACATTCACTGCAAATTGGCAAATTGAAATAAAGCATTCAAAGTCATTTTTATGACAATAGTTGATAGATAATTACGTAATGTTCTTTCCACCAACTATAATTCATTTGAAAACATCCCCAGGCTATACTGCACTCTTGAAATTGAACTCTGAATATTTCTACCTCTCTGTCTGCTCTTCTTGACAGTGCACTATTCTCCATCCATCACTTAATGTTCTTTTCACAACTGTTGTTCAGATACCCGTTACCCATTTCCCATGTGATATTATGAAGACAGCATTCGTCTGAAAAAAAACTGCTGAATTAAACGACAGAGAGATGCCTTATTCCCTTAGTGAAGGACATCATTCTCGTCATCGTCTAGCTAATCTTGTTCTCATTGTCCCTCATCTTCTCCATTTCATCAATCAATCCTCATAGTGACTCTGCTGCAAGTTCAGGCTGATTTAATGAAACCCCAGATGATGGAACACCCTAACATGGAGTGCCATTTAAGAGACAAGGGTTGACAGTCAATCACTTGGTTGCACATGCAGGAGGACTTGGCTGTCACAGCCTCTTTAGAACCTCTTGTCATTCTCCTCTTTAGTTCAGATGCCCATGCTCAGTAGAGAACTATAGGCTGATGATTATTCTCAAGTGTGCTTGAAACTTGAAACGCGTCACTGAGATAGACTTTTATTCTATATCGCTTCAAAATGTGATGCTATAATTTGCTCAGGTTGGCTTCAAAATTCAATTGGACCTACTTGTTGGTTTGGAGCCATCTTCAAACTATGCATTATGGAAAACCGATCAAACTACTCAATATAAAAAAAGTTTAGATGCTACTAGATGCCAAGCTATTCTGAAGTACTCTGGTGCTGGTGACGTAAGAGTGGATATCTATTTTTTGCAGCCACACTCAAAGCATTTGCAGAGTTAGTCTACTTTGAATCTTGTTCAGACCCAGCTCCACCAGCTGAAACTACTCCTTGAAGAACCTCAGTCCCTCCTGTCCATAGTCACCTCCCAGAATAAGCATATTTAGAAGGTAGCAATTTACAAATACCTGGGTTTTGTGATGGATGAGCACCTGACGTTAAAGCCCCATATTGATGGACTGCTCAAAAAGTTTAGGATTACGCTTGGTTTTTGTTTTCGAAACGAGGTGTTTTCGTTTTTTGCAAGGAAGACACTTTTCCTGGCAACCTTCTTGCCTCTGCTAGATGTGGTGACATTTTGTCCCAGTCAGTCCCAGTGGTCTCCCTGCATACACTGGACACTGTATAGCACAAAATGTTGAAGTTTATTCCCAAATCCAAAGCGCTAACATATCACTGTATTCTCTATATGAGAGTTTTGCCTTCATTGGGACTTTGTTGGCTCACTGGCATTTATTTATTTATAGGGCCATTTTGGGACAGCTCCCTCATTACTTATGCACGCTTTTTAGTGCACTACAGTCTAATAATCATATTGTTTGATGTCCCTTAGTTGAGGACTGTTTGGCAAGAAAGCCATCATCCACTATTCAGGGCCGTCGTCATGGAATGAGCGCCAAAGCATGCTGAAACTTAGGGAACTTGTCAGAATATAAGTCAATGGTCAAAGCAGTGCCTGAAATGGATGCAGGTCGATGTAAATGTCTGCCATCATACATTTCTTCTGTGTAAAATTTGTAAAATAATGTTTATGTTGTGTTATGTTGTTTGCAGTTTTTATTGTTGCTGTCTTGGCCAGGTCTCTTGTAAAAGAGGTTGCATCTCAATGAGACCAACCTTGTTAAATAAATGGACTGAAAAGTGGACTGGTGAACTACTATAGTAAAAGACACTGCGCCATACGTTATTTATGGACAGTGGCGCCCCCAAGCGGTTGGCCAAAGAAACTAGATGAGTTCAAATCAACAGGTTGTAAATGACGGTAGTAATATATTTTTCTCCTTTTCTGAAACACTTGCAACACTAAGTGTAAAATACTCAAGTCGCTCTTCTCTGGTTACGGTAAATGGATTGCATTTACAGTACCAGTCAAAAGTTTGGACACACCTCATTCAATGGTTTTTCTTTATTTCTATTATTTTCTACATTGTAGATTAATACTGAAGACATCAAAACTATGAAAGAACATATCTGGAATTATGTAGTAACAAAAAAGTGTTAAACCGTAATGTTTTGTAGTTTAGATTCTTCAAAGTAGCCACCTTTTGCTTTGATGACAGCCTTGGACAATCTTGGCATTCTCTCAATCAGCTTCATGAGGTAGTCACCTGGAATGGTTTTCCAACAGTCTTGAAGGAGCACATATGCAGAAAACATCCGTTCACCTTCTCTGCATCTTACAAAGACACGGCGGTTGGAACCAAAAATCTCAAATATGGACTCATCAGACCAAAGTACAGATTTCCACTGGTCTAATGTCCATTTCTTGTGTTTCTTGGCCCAAGCACTTCTCTTCTTGTTCTTCCTCAGTAGTGGCTTCTTTGCAGCAATTCCAACCCTCCACCATGAAGGCCTGATTCACACAGTCTCCTCTGAACAGTTGATGTTGAGATGTGCTGTTAATTGGCGGTGCAGCAGAGGTAACTCTTGGTCTTCCTTTCCTGGGGCAGTCCTCATGAGAGCAACTGCACTTGAGGATACATTCAAAGTTCTTGACATTGACTGACCTTCGTCTTAAATGTAATGATGGACTGGTCATTTCTCTTTACTGGTGGTTCTTGCCATAATATGGATTAGTACAGTAGTCGAATAGGGCTATTCACTGTATATCAACACTACCTCTGCACAACACACAACTGATGGTCTCAAACACATTAAGAAGGCAACAAATTCCACAAATGAACTCTTGACAAGGTACACCTGTTAATTGAAAACCATTCCAGGTGACTACATCATGAAGCTGATCGAGAATGCCAAAAATGTGCAACGCTGTCATCAAAGCAAAAGGTGGCTACTTTGAAGAATCTAAAATATAAAACATTACGGTTTGTTTAAGTTTTTTGATTACTACATAAGCGCTTAGGGTTAGGTGTCTTGCTCAGGGACCTCAACAATAAGCTAAACTGAACTAATTGATGCCACAATTAACGTCACCATGTTAACATCTTGGTAGTATAATTGTAGATTCCAATTTGATAGACTGCACCGGCTGGATTCCAGTAGCCCTGTGCACGAAACAGAAAACGCCCAAAATGTTTTTGAAAAATAATTTTTATATTTTTTAAAAGGAAAAACCTGATCAATGTTCACATAGGTTGTTTAATTCATAGTATCAGGGGAGTGATTGGGGACAGCTTCACAAGGTCAGACACTGTCATTGAAATGTCAATGGCAGAACAATTGTTTAAATGGCATTTGAGATGGAATAAATCCACTATTGCCTTTACAAATGTCTTGTGGCTTTTCAGCCTTGGGGGAAATGTCTGGCATTTTGAACGGCAGGGCATGCTATTAAAAGAGAAATGGAAAACAACGCGGTCCGCGGCTCACAAATTAAAACGCAGGGCAAAAGCTTAATAAAAACAAAACAAAGAATCTTCAAAATAGTCCCAGATGTTGTCCACTGTGGTCGTGCGGTCACTGTTGTGCTATTCAAAAGTGTCCCTTCAGAGACTGACTGAAACGCTGTTAGTCCAAGCAGACTGCGGGATGGTGTTTTTAGGAGACAGTCTAAGGCGGTGGTTGCATCAGTCCTGGCACAGCACCGGGCAGTCTCTAGAAACTGTTGCGGACCTCCGGGGCCCTCTGCTGAGCTATCTTACCGTATCCACCTCTGGCCGGGTCATAATCCTGCCTGTACTCATCTCTCACCTGTACAGAGCAGAGAAGGGCCATTTATGATTGATTATGTACATGAGAAACTATGACAGCCATGTGGTTCAAGTCATTTAAGCAATGCAATGCGCAGAGCAGTGTTTTCCACAAAGAACAATTATTTCTTCATCCACACATTCCTGAGATTGTAATTTAATTCTTCTGCGTGAATGGGTGGAATGAGCCACTTCATCATAGCCGTTACATTTAGGGTTTGATTGAACTGAACACAATTCATCATCATTAAGAAAGATCATGTATCTACTCACTCATACGCAGGACAAACAAACCAAACGCAGACTACAGAGCATTACCGAGCTTGGCTTGCACACCGCCAAGTGCACTTGGCTCTAAGCCGTTGGCGAGCCGTCACTGACTGCCAGGAGCTGTCTGCCTGATATTGGCCTTTAGGCTGTGGTGGGGTGTGTATATTTAGTGGGACAATCATATTCCCATAATCTGTGAAATCTGCCTCCATGACTTTATTTTATTTTTTTATTGCAACCTGGTGTATTGCCAGAGACAAACAATAGGAAAGACTTTTTCTGGTTGTCCATTCCAGGATTCCATGCACATCCACCAACCGAATTGGCAGTAGGTAGAAATCCGTTCAACTCTTCTGCGTGACTCTACCCCCTGTCATCAGGTGTCACTTGATACCATTGGAAATGGTATCAGATGTACTTTTGTAAGTTGCTTTTGGATAAAATCATATCAAATGTCATTTCATTTAATATCATGAAACACTGCGAAGACTTGATATATATAATGATAATGATGTAGACACCCGGTCATATTTACATTAAGCCTTCCAAATACATGCATAATTAATATTATTAGTCAATATTAATGAATCGGCATTACACAGACAAAGGATCGCTAACACAACTCTGCACATGCTCAGATCTAGAATACCCACCTGTCCTCCGGACTTGCCACGGCCGTACTGTCTTCCCTCCTTGAAGCCAGCATCCCAGTCCGTGCGGATGATGCGGTCATCCAGTCGCGTCCCGTTGATGAAGCGCATGGCGTTTTCTGCATCTCCACGTGTATAATACCTGGCACAGCTGAAGTTAAGGTTTGTTTGGCCTTTTTTATTTTTTAATGAAAACATGTTGCCTTGAGACCTTGCGCTTACCATACACGCATTCTGTGCGTGTGTGGAAACACAATAACATGTTGAGGTGTACAGCTGGCATGTGTGATTTGAGTGAATGGTATGTGTTAAAAGGATACTCCACGAAGCAGAAACCACAGGCAGTCTTCTTGACCTTATCGAGGCCAATTATGATGCGTTTGACATCTCCACTTTTTGAAAACAGCTCGTACACCTGTTGGACACAAAACGGACGGACGTATGAATCTGCTTTTTAAGGACGCGGTGATGAACTCTTGGAGAGTGTATGACCATGACAAAATAGCATAGCGACCTGCTCCTCTGTGGTGTAGAAAGACAGGTTCCCTACGTACAGAGTGTTGCTCTGGGTCAGCAGCTTCTCCTGGTCATAACGGTTACCCTGGGGAAACGAAACATCAGATGAACGTTGAGCGCCAACTCCTTCAAGGAGCGAACAGACTGAACTCGTACATGGAAACGTGCTCCGTTGCGTCGGCGACATCACATCAAATATGTGCATGTAACTAAGTTGACGCAAAACGACTTTCGTTTAGTATACAAACTTTACATGTCTTTGGGCTGATGAAGATATATTTCTTTCTTTTTTTAACCACGATTGTTTAAACGCCGACCAGTGTTGTTTACTCACCCACTCGCAACGCATTGTCTGTTTGTGGACAGGTTTTGTTGAATTGATGGTTTAATTTACCTTAAAATGCTGGTCTCTGTATTGGCTGATATCGACGTAGGAATCGCTATACAATGCATTTAGTTTGACGGACATTGTGCAAAAATAAAAGACTTCTGTGCAATCTCGAATAGTTCGCACGTCGCGCTAATACTTGCAGGCAAGTTACTGCACAGCTTCCGGTGTGCCGGTGTGCAACCCCTAAATGCAGCCCCTTCTATTCGGGAATGACTGACCGTTTTACAATGACTTCCCCCAGTATTATTTCCCTACTTAAAACAAAAAAAATCCTGATAAGATATTTTGCTGCACGTAGGCAATCTATGCATCATGTAATATAACCAGCCAGGTAGTAACACATAACATCCAATAATACATTTACAGGGGGGAAATGTAGGCTACATAGCCTATATTGTAAGCTATTCAAATACCTTGTTTTGAAAGCTTAATTAGTCCTATTTAAAACATGCCTTTTGTGAAAGATACAAACACAAATGATGTCAAAACAAAATTCATTTCCATGTTTTTTACCAATTGCTTTTCAATTAGTGAAGCTAAAGTAGGCCTACACAGGAATCCTGTGATTTTTAGACTGGGTTAACTTGTCTCTTGCAATAAACAAACACAAACAAGTATTCAAATTAATTTTATTACCACAATTGAAAAACTTTTGTTAACAAAAAAGAACTATCTATACCATCTGATTATCCTTTCAGATACAAAGGCAACCATCTAAAAAACGATTTGGCTAAATTGTTTATAGAGGATTATTGTACAAATTAGAATGAAAACCAATGTGATGGTA
The DNA here is from genome assembly GCA_900302375.1 of Bathygadus melanobranchus. Taxonomy (NCBI): domain Eukaryota; kingdom Metazoa; phylum Chordata; class Actinopteri; order Gadiformes; family Macrouridae; genus Bathygadus; species Bathygadus melanobranchus. The sequence goes on from OMKP01020963.1 coordinate 14,661, forward strand.
TGTTAATCAAGCACACATTAATAACAAAAACATGAGTACTGGTTTTGGGAACATTGTGTCTATTATCAAT
>OMKP01020968.1:0-20021 GCA_900302375.1 Bathygadus melanobranchus
ATTGGATGAGAGAGTATGGCTCACCTCCTCGGTGACGATGGACAACGGGTAGCAGTCCTCACACAGGAAGTTGAAGATGCACCAGATCTTGAAGGCATCGTCGTCGGAGATCAGCAGGTTGCTGCGGTCCAAGTTCTTCCTGGCGCACAGCGTCCAGCACATCCTGTCAAAATCCTGGCGGTCAAACTCCTCCTTCACCTGGTGGCAGCAGAGGAGGAGGAGGAGGAGGAGGAGGATTACAACTGGCAGAACAGGGTTTTGTGTGATGTTTGTCGTGTTATCACATTTTGTAAAGAAGAAGTCTCTAGGTATGAGCCCTCCCTGCCGTTAAGCACTGTAGTCTGCTTTGCTAAATGACACATCTGAAGCACATTTGCTTCTCTGAGGATAACCATTAGCCATGTCACTAATGGTTCAAATCAGCCTCATTTTTGCGGTATGACTTTACCCACGGGACTACGGAGAGATGTGGCAGATTTCACTGTCTGTGCAATCAACTCCTTATATGGCCAGGGGATGTGTATATCAGGTCCCTTTAAAGCTGCTGTAGGTAAGATTTGAGTTTGAGTGCAAGGTTTGTGTAACTGCAATTTTTAAACAAAAAAAACGTAAAAGAACCTCCCCCTCTGCTCTGCTCCCTCCCTTGCTATGTTTCTCCACAAGTGACAAGTGTTGCATTCACACACCTGGGATAGACAGACCAGATGGATTCCCTGAACCAATCAGGGAAGAGATCTGATTGGTCAGAAATGGTCTAAAATCTAAATTGACTCATACAGAGGCAGACACAGTCAACTTGAAACACATTTTCACAGCTTTCACTTCGTAGCAGCTGACAGATGGCTTTGTAATTGCCAACAAATTACACTCAAATAATAGCTCTTAAATCTGACCTACAGCACCTTTAATTGTGACGATTTTAAGTTCACATTTATAGAAGGCATTAAAGGGGCAATGAACCCCAAATCGTTTTTGTTTTAAATGTGGTAATATGTCATATGATCTTCAAAATAGTAATCCTTAAATCTATGCCATTTTGTCACTGTTACTAAAATAAGAAAAAAACATCCTATGATCCTATGATTGTGAACGTCCTACTCTGATCTGACCTCAAGTTGCGTTCACATCACGACAAAGGGACACAGACAGCGAGAGGATACACTAATACCAGGGTGTGTGTGAATCTGGACACAATCTGGACATGGACTTAGCAGAGATCCAATTCATGCAGCTACAACTAGCCATGGAAATCTTTTGGGCCATCATCCACTGTGGTGACAGGACATTTCTGAGATTCTTATCCCCTTTTGCCGGGAAATGCATGGGGCCACCAATAACTGGGAGAGCTAACTTGTTTCTCCTACACCACACATTTCACAAACTGTTATTCCTGCTCGTCTCTCCTGGGGTAATAAATGTCAAGTCTATGCTTTTGTCGATTCAGGAGCAACTGGGTGCTTCCTGGATCTGCCATTTGCAGGACACGGAAAGATCCCTTGCCAACATTTGGAGGAACTGTTATCTGTGACCGCCCTGGATGGGAAACCTCAGGGGTCTGGCAAGGTCACAAAGCTCACCGTTCTCCTCAAACTTATCTTAGAACCTACACACTCAGAGACTAGGTCCACTCACCTGAACTTCCTCTGGTGCTCATGCTACACAACCCTCACATGGACTGGGCCTCTGGGGTCATTCATGCCAAGGGTACTAAATGTCACAGTAGCTGTCTCCTCACTCCACTTAATCCCTCAGAGCTACCTGTTGCACGACCCCCACCAGATACCCCTGCAAAACTCAAACCATGCATTGACTACTGTGGGTTAAACTGGGTGATTGTTAAGAACCGATATCCTCTGCCTCTTATGTCCACTGCCTTGGAGTTGTTACAGGGGGCAACTGTCTTTTCCAAACTCAACCTGCACTACAACCTGGTCAAAATCTGTAAAGGGGATGAGTGGAAGACTGCATTCAACACCCCTAGAGGACACTATGAATACCTGGTCATGCCCTTCAGTCTCATCAACAACCCGGTATTCCAGTATTCCAAGCATTTGTTAACGCTTGTACTTAGGAACCAATGAATCCCGATGAATCTTCCTGTATCTGGACGACATGCTGATCTTCTCAACATGTGAGGCATGTGTTGCAATGTTTATTGAAGAATAACCTCTGTGTAAAACCAGAAAAATGTGGATTCCATGTTGCCCCAGTGGCATTCTTGTGATACATCATCTCTCAAGGCAATATCCAGATGGATCCTCTCAAGGCCCAGGTGGTCCAGGGCTGGCCAAAACCATCGTCAGTGAAGCAGGTCCAGTGACTCCTGAGGTTTGCAAATTCCTATAGATGTTAGGGCTCATCAGAAACGTATGTTCCCTGGCAGCCCCACTTACTGCTCCGACTAAATGGGCATCCAAAAAGTTTTCCTGGTGTCCTGTGACAGAGAGCCTTTCAAGAGGATCACCCAGAACCTGAACCTGAAACACCCAGATCCCTCTCTGCCTTTCATCATTGAGCTGGATGCCTGATGTGGGTGTGGGGGCCGTGGTGTTCCAGAGTTGCTCCAAGGACCAAAAGCTCCATCCATGTGCGTTTTACTCCCGTCGCCTGACCACCATGGAGCAGAATTATGACATCAGAAACTGGGAGCTCCTGACGGTTAAATTGGCTGTAGAGGAGTAGAGACACTGGCTGGAGGGTGCTGAACACCCCTTCATTGTGTGGACTGACCACAAGAATCTGGCATACATCCAAAGTGCTAAACAGTTAAACCCCAGATAGGTTGGAGTAGCCTACCTACCATTGGAGAGGCCTTTGTCAATGCCTGCTGGCTATGAGCCCGGAACGAGTCTTCTACTTTGATGTAATGTTCTGCGGTTGATGACATTAGTATGTAATAAATGTGATGACTAAGGCCTTCTGATCTTTCCAGTACAACAGGTTAGTCCTCCATCTCACTAGAACAGAGGAAAATAGAGAGCTGAAACTCTCTCTCTCTCTCTCTCTCTCTCTCTCTCTCAGCAGCCAGAAGCAAAGCCCTTGAAAAGGTACGACTGTTACCGTGGAGAGGAAATGTTTGTCTTTTGGTTGGTGAGAGCTGTGGTTGCCATGGAGATCCTTGGCAGGGCTGACATTGCATTCTGTGGGACTAGGAACACATCTTGTTTTGGTGGGATGGGGATTCAAAACAACAATAATAGTTCCCAAACCTTCCTGATAAAAGTTCCTCAATGTGGCTTTTTATCACTCAATTGCATTGAACTTGATGATGTTAGCATCAGCCTGTTTGTAGACATGGGGGGAGCAACGCAAGAGTTGGGAAGACAGGACTTGTTGTGAAAGAGCAGTTCTTTTGTCTATGTTGTGTCATGCTGCACTCGTTGTTTCTGTCACACTCTTGCTCGCTCTCTTTGTCTTGCTCGTTCTCTCTTTCATGGTCTCTGGTCTCATTTCAAATGAATTCAAGTCAAATGGCTTCATTTTGAAAACAACTATATATATATATATAGAAAAAAAGCAATGTTTCTATTGTTGCCCATGTGTTATTCTTGTCTCAACAAATATTACTGTTATAATTGCTAATTAACTATTGAACAGCTACGTCCTTGTCTCTCTGTCTCTCTCCCCTGCTCCCCTCCCTCCGGGGTCTCTTTTTCTCTCCTTTATTCTCCAACTCATACTCACCCTTTCCGTCTCTCCTTCCCCTCTGTGTCACTGGGACCTCACTCTACCCCTCCACAATGGGGGCCTTGTCAGGGGCCAGCTCCCTGGGGCCAGCACTCCCTTCCTCTCTGGCCACACGTGGTCATTAGGATTCATGGGCCCGAGAAGCGTAACAGGGGCCGAGATCTGGCTCCTGCTACTCCTGCTGGCCTGTACGAGGCATAGATGGTAACCACAACTGGAAACAACTTGTTACTGATGGTTAACTATGATTAGCCATCATGTGTTGACTCATACTGGTGGTTAGTTATAGCCTCAGTTGGCTGATGGCTAGTTGGATATTTTAGGATGCGACAAATACACAAATAGTTAAAGAAAGAAACATGAGATCCACAGCACCTTAAAGTCTAAAGCAATACTAAATGTGTTCTGAGTTTGTCACGCCACAGAGAAATGTGTTATTTACCACCCAGCCAAACTTGAAAGAAGACAAAATCATGAAAAAATGAGCAGTATTCTCTGCGCTGGGGGCGTGTCTTCTGAAGGCACTTAAACCACACCCACTTGCGTTGCTGCCTCTCTGAGACCTGAAAAATGAATGGTCAGTCTAGCAGCTTTATTGGACTTGTACAGCCATACATACGGCAAGGTGTGAGTGGATGTGTGGAGCTCTGTCTGGGAAGCGGCTGATTTTGATTGGGTTAAACTTCTCGGGCATTTATAGTATAACGCCATGGTGTGTGGTGCTTTTCAACGAAGCGAAACAGTTCAGACACATATAGACATCTTTTGTTTTGGCTTGTTCCGGCGCGCTGTGCTTGTGTACAACATAGCGGCGGCGGCTGTGGACAGAGCAGATTCAAATATTGCTTTCTACATGCTTCTGCTTGTTGAACAGGTGTATTGATTACGTATTGGCTTTTTTATTGCACTTAGCTGGAGGAGCTCCTCTCCTCTGTTCTCTGTGTGCGACACTGTCTCCGTCACGCTGCAGCCTCTCCTCTGCTCTTCGGTACCCACGACTGAGCGGGAGAATGATGCTAATGCGCTCTAGTGTTTATATTGCGTGCGTCCACCCGCGCAAGGGTTAAATGTGTGACAGTGCGACTACCAACGCTTCGATGGTAAATGTGCGCGAGGGCAGCTCCGCCTATTCATGCGTCCGCCTATTTACATGGCAACCCGCCTATTTATTTGAATTTGTTTATTTTTACATGTGAACATGCTGTGCTTGAATAGTTCTAGTTATTTATTTTATTGTTGGTGTGCAGAAATATTTAATACTTTATTTTGTGGCTATTCATTTTGAGAATACCAACATCTCACTTCTCTTCACATCACGTACACAATGGACCTCTCTCTCTCACGCCATCCAAGTGAGGAAAATAGAGAGCTGGAACAAAACTAATCACTCTCTCTCTCTCTCTCTCGCTCTCTCAAGAGTAGTTCTAAAGAGGGAGATCAAGGAACAGAGAGAGTGAGGAAGAGAGAGAATAAGGAGAGGAAGAGAGAATAAGGAGAGGAAGAAAGGGGGGGGGTCACTCCTTTTGAAACTGGGTGGAGTTTCCTTGGGAATGAGCCAAAGCCAAATCACAGTTTGGCCTGTGTGTGTGTGTGTGTGTGTGTGTGTGTGTGTAGGAGTGGGCTGGTATCATCGTATGCATGATGTCATTCCTCCCTCATTGAAACCCCTCAAGCTCACATCTTTTTTAAGGAGGAGGTGGCAGCCGGAGTGTGTGTATGTGTGTGTGTGTGTGTGGGGGGGGGGAGTGGTGGATCAGGATGTGTCGAGAGCAACACAGAAAGCGAGGTAGCCTGGCTTCCTGTAATGACGCACCACACACCTTTCAGGAAGAGGCGCCGACCTCCCTATCTGCCCTTGACCTGGGAAGGAAGGGGGTCAAAGGTAGATAGAGTCAACCCCTCCCCTCCTTCACACACACACACACACACACACACGATATTATGATATTGTTAGCTTAGATACTGGAGGAATCTCCTGATTTCTTAGGTTTTGACGTGATTTGTTCTTACTAGTTTGTTCAGGGTTAGGGTTAGTATATATAACTATAACTATAACTATGTAGGTCTAATTAAAAAGGTTAATGAAGGTTTAGATAGAAGCGCATTGCATTGATTTTAGTTTGACGATATTCGCTTGGAAAACAAAATGGCTTGTTGAAAAAGGCACAGAATTCTTCATTGCGTATATAATTGTGTGTTCCATCTGTCTGGAACAAGCCAAATATATTAAATGTCTCTTAAACTAATCAAATGTAGGCTATAATATAAATATAATAAATATAATATATTATAATATATTATTATAGAAAACTAAAAACAAGAAGTGTGTTGTTGTGTCAGACACACATCGCCATACACGCAGAGCAGAGTTCTCAAGCGCTTGATTCGTTATTATTCATTTGTTAATATAATTATAATAGCAGTGTTGACTTATCCCTCAAACTCATTTGTCTGTCAAATGTTACAATGTAGGCATCCTTGAGCAAGATGCCTGACACCGACCTGCTCCTTAATGACATGTATCCGAATTCACTTGAGTCACTTTGGATAAAAGCACTGGCTAAATGACCAAATCCTAAATGCAGTTATCTGAACAGCAGAAGAATAGCTTATTCGTATAAAAAAAGATAAGCAGACATAAAGCTATGCAGACGCAAGGGGTGGAAGCACAGAGCACCAACAGGGAGGACCAGGGAAGATCCTCTCAATTACAAAAAAGTCAGGCTGTGTATACATGTAAAGAGTTTGAAAAGTATAGTTTTCAATTAGACCATACGGAATTACAATATTAAATATTGTGATTCGTTATGGATGAATAGTATGAGTAGATATCTGGCAGAACCAACCCTCAATCTAACAACAACATACTGATTCCAGTGGCTTCAGAGTAGAGTATGTTGTGCTTTTCAAGTACTTCACAATTAACTGAATTAATTAATTTGCCATAGCCTCGTTAAAATGTAACAAAACACCTGGTCCCGATGGAATCCCAGGGGAGCTATATGAAACATTTTGTGAAAACGTATTAAAACTATATGACCATGCCCAGACAAATGGTACCACCCACATTAACTGAGGCTGTGATTACAGTAATTGACAAAAAAGGGAAAGACCCACAAGAAGTAGGCGCCTACTGCCCTATTTCACTAATGTCGACGGAAAATTATTTGCTAAGATACTGGCCAGCAGGCTGAACCCCTTACTGGGAAGAATAGTTCATACAGACCAGACAGGTTTCATTCCAAATAGGAACTTTACCTTCAATCTCAGAGGACATTTTAACATTATGTACACAAAGAGAAAAGCGCCCATTGTCCTTGTTATACTCTCGCTTGATGCTGAGAAGGCGTTTGACCAGATTGAGTGGTATTATCTATTTGAAGTTCTTAACAGATTTAACCTTGGTGATAAATTCCTTTCGCTGATCAAACTTATTTACAAAAATCCCACAGCTCAGATCCTCACAAACCGGACTATATCCTCCCCCTTTAACGTATTTTACTATAGGGTTAAAACAGGGGTGCCCGCTATCCCCTCTAATCTTTGCGTTGGCCATCGAACCCCTAGCCCAAAGTATCACACTAGACCCTCAGATACACGGCTATACTACTAAAGACACAACCAATAAGATTTTGCTGTACGCAGATGACATCCTTCTATATACAACGCAGCCAACAAACTACTATCCCAAAACTGCTGGGAAAAATCAATCTATTTGGATCCTTCTCAGGTTACAAATCAACTGGATCAAAAGCGTCCCGATGCCAGTTCATATGAATAACTTAACACACCTGGATGTTTTCCCATTTAAAATCTCCCTAGAAAAATGTACCTATTTAGGGATTGAAATCACAAAATAATTTCTCATCTTTCTTCCAGGCAAACCTTCCCCCTCTAATAGAAAGAATGTGGACCAAATTATTATTCTGGGATACTCTCCCAATCTCTTAATTGGGAGAATTAATGCCATAAAGATGATCTTTCTCCCACAGATTATATTTCTTTCAGAACATCCCTATTTGTCTTCAGAAGTCATTTTTCAAACAGACTCTTTAATAGTCCCCTTCCTGTGGGGACACAAAGCCCATAAAATAGGCAAAAAAACATCTCTGTAGGTCAAAGCTCGGAGGAGGATTAGCCCTCCCAGACGTTATGCTCTACCACTGGGCTTCAGCGATTAAGACCTTCACTTTTTGGCTGGATGCCGCAATTTCACCTAACTGGCTAAAGATGGAGCAGGAAGATTGCTACCCGTACTCCATAGGGGCGATCCTACTAGCCCCCACTAAGATTAATAAGCAGTTATACAATAACAACCTTATTATACATGACTTCATTCGTACTTGGAAACAAATCAGTCCAACTTAAACCCATATCCCTAGTACTTCCCATTGCCAAAAACCCCAGTTTTGCTCCCTTTATTCTGGATTGAGTCTTTTCTACGTGGAGCAGAACAGGCATCCATTGTACCGAAGACTGTATATAGATGGTGTCTTCTTCTTTCACACAATTACAGAGGAAATACAGACTGGACAATTACAATTTATTTCGCTATCTACAAGTCAGGGACTACATACGGAAACACTTAAAAGGTGTTGAGACTGAATCACAATCAACAATAGATAACTGTCTGAAACTTCCACCAGATGAAAGTAAATTCATAACCCATATCTATAATACTCTATTATCAATAAGCTCCCCTTCCTCTGCAACGTATAAGTAAGTGGGAAGAGGAATTTGGTGTACCAATTCCAGATTATCTATGGGAGGAGAGCATTAAGAACAGGAGACTAAGCACAGCACAGCAGCGCTTTCTTTCATACTGTCATATAACGGCAAAGAAACTGATTGTCATGGTATGGAAAAACGCTGCTGTCCCTACTTCTAATATGTGGCTAGAGAACCTAATTAACACACTCCATCTGGAAAGGATAAGATATGCTCTAAAAGATAGGCTTCTACAATTTGACAAGACCTGGAAACCTCTCATATCATACCTTGCAACTATAAATCCAGTACAGCAGTCCATACATTAGCACGCACAAACAGTACACAATTCACAGTAATCAAGGTAATTGATGTTGAAGGTCGCTGGGGGTGGAGGGAGGTGGGATGGAAGGTTAGCAGGGAGGGTGTGGGGGAGTAAGGTTGGAAGTATTAGGGGTTGATAAGGATGGGGGTTCTACTGGGTGGGGGTATTGGTCAACACACTATTCTATATCTTTTATATATACAGAAAATATACATTATTTTTTTTTTTTCTATTTTCATATTATTTTTTACTGTGTTTAGATATTTGTGATTATTATTAGATTATTCTGTTTATTATTTAGTTTGTTTATTTGTTTAGATATTACCTCTGTGCCTACTACTCTATATAATTTTCTATTGACTCTGCCGCTATGTGTCGTATAGATTATAAAAATGGGCACTAAATGCATAAGTGAAATATATGTGAAATATAACTGCTCAATAAAAAGATATTTGAGAAAAAAAACACCTTTTCTGGAAATATGGGTCTATGTCTATGTCTATGTCTATGTTCATATTTAACAAAAAACATGCAGAAGAACAGAAGAACAGACCGAGCTCTTCGGTCCTGTCCCTGACCAGGACAGGACTGAGCGCTTGGACTTGGTCCCCGGGCGCCTGATGGCTGCCCACTGCTCCTGGCTTTCCCTGGGGGAGGACGGTCAGGATGGGATAAATGCAGAGAAGGCATTCCACCGGCGACGCCAATAATTGCATGTGCATGTGTGTGTGTGTGTGTGTGTCGCCGCTCACAGTGTGTGTGTGGTTGAAGTGTCGACCGTGTGGCAAATAAAAGGACGCTTGTCCTCTGATTACTTACTTACTTACTTTTACTTTAATCACAGTACAAATTGTGACAAAGAACCAGATTGTCATAGACGGGGAAAAGATGATGATTAAAGAATGTATTATGAGACACCTTTGTTACACTCTTGCTGGCATCACAAAACAATTCCAAGACTTTCATTGAGTTTCAATAAAAGTTGTCACCTGGTTCATTATGACATGTTGAATTCCACAAGTCACTTTCCAGAATTCTTGGTTTTTATGACCTCATAATGTAATGTTGTTTTTTTACGAGCGAAACTAATGACTCAAGTCTTAAAAGACTTGATGATGTAATGAATGAATCCTAGAGCAGCGTTGCCCTCCAACCTAACTTTGGTGGAAGGGCCCAACAAATACTGGAGGTCTACTATTTGTTCCTTGGACATCTCATCATGACTGATGAAAGACCATCACAAACAAGCCTAAAATGGCTTCTGGCATGTCACAATTCATATGGTTTCCTCTTGACGTTTGCCAACTACAAAGAAACAAAGCCCACTTCATGGCCATAGCTGGACTACCAGAGGCCTGTACTACGAAACAGGATTTGGTGTTAGCAAGGTAACTTCAGGTTTAATCCTGGGTTTTCAGTGTCACAATGGTGGTTAACTTTTGTACTGGGGTACATCGCCGTAACTTATGCTGAACACCTAACCTGCTCCGGAGCAGGTTATGTTCGATATAACAATCAATAAATATAAAAACACTGCCTACTGGGCAATTCATTCTCTTGGAAAATGGCATCACCATTCAAAGAAGATCTGATTGGACCGCGGTGTGCGAATAGTGAGAGGGTATCTGACTTTTTTTTTTTCAATCTTTATTTGCTCCCAAGTCCGTTTAACACTGCTAGGACTGCAGCTGAAAGAATAAGGCTAAAATTGGCATACACGCCATAAGAATACATCTAAGCAACACATTCATTTAATGGAATACACAATTGTAATTATAGTCAGATCTATGTATTGAACGATTGTAGACTTTTAACTTAATTACGCATTCACACAGCCTGCCTCGTGTCTGAATTATTGCACATTAAGATGAACACGCATTTGTCAACAGAAAAATCATCATTCATTATTCTTGGTTTCATGTTTAATCAGTGACACTTTGCCTACATTTTTATTTGTAGCTCTTTATTTGAATATGGCAACATGATATGTGCTTCTACAGTATTTCTATGATGAAAACACTGATAAAGATCCATCCCCTATCAGCCAATCAGTGTGGGCATAGGAAGTAAGCTTGTTCATGAAACAAGACATTATCTATAGCAATGACGTCAACCCCGCCCTTTCTCTTATTTTAAGATTTCTCCCCATTCCTTAGGAAATCTTGGTTGGTCTCAGCAGCTTAGGTTTTAAGAGGAAACTCTTAAAACTTGTATTGCTATTATTATTATTTGGGTATTTGGGTAAAGTACTGGTGATGGTGTTGGACTCACTTTGTCCAGGATGAAGGTGTTGAGGTAAGGCATGTAGCCCTGGTTCGAGACGGGTCCTTCATCGTCATCTTTGAAGTGCTCCTCCAGAGCTACAGGGTCGTGCGGGATCTTCATCAACGTACACAGATTATACGAGAGCACCTGTAAATGAGGACAAAGTGAAGACAAACGCGACACATCCACCATGATCTAAAATGAAGCATAAAAACATTTATTGATTCTGTTCATAAATAAATAGGCCCAGCAAGTCGGCATACATTAATGTGTCGGCTAAGATTAACTGAGTGCATTACTTATATAGGCCTACGTTTGCTGTTGGCGACACACAGTAAACATGCTAATAACGCTGTTCTTTCTTGAAGAGCCATTGACAGGCTGTCTAGTAACAACTAAGAAAAGCCAGCCACGATACAAAGTCAGTTTGTTTTACTGATGCTTGGATCTTACACAATAACGTTCAAACGTCCATAAAATCTCTTCACAAATCACATCAGGCAAATTTATTTCTGCGTGTTTCCTTGTCTGGGTAACTCAAGCGAACTATGACCACACAAAAAAAACGCTTATCTTAATTTGAATAGATCGTAACGAATTGAATACGATACCTTGAGTTGCGATTTGGACACCTTGCCACTTTTATCTACGTCCAAGGCGGTAAATGCGTGCCATATTGACTTTAAAAGTTCGTCTCTCAGGGCCATAGCGACAACTGTCCCTCTATTACCACTGTGTCCAGTTGCCTGTCCTGGCAGGGAAGTTTCCTCCACTCAGTACTCGACGGTCACGTGACGAGGAGTCAGACACTTGTCGTTGATTAGGAGTGTTGCAGTCAGTATGGTTGCAGCACCACTCAGCGACATAGACATGTTTGGCTTTATGCACATGATCTAGACTGTACTTTCAATGCTTTATCAAGAGGTCCAATAATATTAGAACCATGGCTGTATAATATGTATTGTTTGTTTTGAAAGCATGTAAAGTGGCAACACCCACACAATACTTTGTCACCTTGCTTCCTATTAAAGCAGAACATCACAGCACCCTAGATTTAGATGACTCCCTCTCTAGGTTGAACACGTGCTATTGCACGCATAACCAGTCATTGGCTCATGGTATGATACGAAGCATTCAATTGCGTTTCCTTTAAAAGTGCTGATAACCAAAAAAAAATCCAATATTCAAATATGGAATTATTTATTTTGACAGGCCAGTGGTATAGCTGTACTTCTACTGATACATTAGGATTATTGGCTTGGGAATAGTTGGGAAATAGCCACTCAAAGCAAAGCCACAAAATGAGTCTTGAGAATTTATTAGCAGTAAATATTTACAGGTTATAAAAGGATTCTGTTAGCGTTTACAAGAACAAAACCAACAAGACAAAAAACCAAGAGCAAAGTGTGAAAACCAGCCCTGTGGGATCAAAGTGATTTGAACATTAAAGAACCCCAATGAACAGGGAGATTGTTCTATTGCTACGGGCAGGGTTGGCGGCTCACAGGAACTAGAAAGCACTCTGTACCAGTTCTTAGACACAATGCCAGAAAGACAGAACTACATTCAAAGTGATTCTCACGCAGGTATAGCACCAGATAAGAACTTATTATGGAAAGAAATCTCAATTCCTGCTACTTCAAAGTAAGAGCCAAATGATTTCTACAACATCCAATGTGACGCCGCCTCACCCTGACAAACAACACATCAATAGCAGCAGGTTGCTTTTTTTTTTACGTGGCATGGTCCACTTGTCACCTACAAAGTGCTCTTATTTTATGCTTATCCCCAACATACGGCGTTCGACAGGCAGTAAGGTGCTCATGGCCACGGGCAAGTACATTCACACTGACGAGAGCTTCCAAGGTCACTGACTGGCTGCCAGTTCAAGTCTTTGTTTGCAGGAAGTCTACGTAGACTGGTGCCTGGCATCTGTTGAACCGTATATGGAACGGTGTAGGTACAGTAGCTACCTAGACAAGAACAGCATCACTTTCGAGGAGGAGCAGGACGGCCATGTCATGTTGACATCGCAAACCGAATGAGATGAACCGAGTCCAGAGGGGAAGACGGCAAGGTGCAGTACTCGTTCAAGGTTCTACATCCCAGCCTGTAACCAACCCCGATACAACACACTCTGGTCTCTAGCTGTCTTTATTTGGCTGTAAAAGAGATTTCCAGCATCAAATGTCTGCTTGGGGGGTTCATGGGCCAGCCATGTTTTGGAAGCCCGTTTTTGGAAGCGGTGGAGGTACTCAGTAGATGGTCAGGCTGACGGAACGGTTCATCTTCTTGCCAACCAGCCTGGAGGTTCTGGGGTTGGCTTGGACCGTGGAACGGGTCAGGACACGGTCTGTGGAGAGAACCTTCTCCTCTGCTGCTGCTTTTGCCATCTGGGCCTTCTTCAGCTCTCTGAACAATAAGGAAAAGAACAGTGTTAATGCAAGAAAAAAAGTCGACAGAATTACAAGATCTGATGTAGTAAAGTTCCTGTTGGCTATATGTCGTGTACGTAAGACATGACAGTCAGGAAAGACGCCATCTTGTCATGAGACCCACCCCCAAAATGTTTTTATTAATATGGATCTGCATGATTCACACAGGTCACATTTACAGGCTGGAAAAAAAAAATCCCTGAATAAAGTACACCGTACCAGTGAAGCAACACACAAGAGATGACAACAGTACAATAGAAAAGCTGTGCCCTACAAAATAGATTGGTTTTATTTTGGCTTTTTCATAAAGTCTCTAGGTGGACGCTGGATGTATGGGGTAGGTGTTCTAATAAGATGTAATCTCCTTGGGTGAGTGAACTTACTTTTGGAGCAGGGCATTCTTGAATTTTTCTGCGTTCAGCTCAACCCGAAGTTGGTCTGCACTCATCCTGGCAGCAGTGAGGAGCACAGGGTGCTTGATGAGGTCAGACGTTGACGGTCTCCTTGCAGGGTTAGGGTGGATCATCAGCTGGAAGAGATGGAATAAGAGATTAGGTTCAGCTTCTAAAGCACCAGTGAGCATAAGGAAACCATGCATTAGAACCTAGCTTCTCCTCCCACACTTAATGTCAACCATGACCATGGGAATATTACCATTTACTCAATGTATTTATCCAAAGTAACTTGGAGTATACTCTGACACATGGCATTAATGAGCAGTTAGGGGTCAAGTATCTACTAGGGATGCAAGAAATACGAATACACAGTCGAAATCTAACAGGGCAGATACAGGACATTATACCCCAAACACTACGAGTACATCCTCCCCCTAACTGGGCAGATACAGGACATTACACCCCAACCACTACGAGTAAATCCTCCCCCTAACAAGGCAAGTACAGGACATTACAGAGCGTGTACAAGTTCTTATACTAACATCATTTCAACACCATGTTAGATTTACTTTCAGACACTTGGGAGTATTGAGTTCTACTTTCCCATCTTTGGTACAGGCATCATAGGAAATGTAGAATAGATAGATTGTGTGATGAGGCAGCTACCTTGAGAAGGTCGAGGAACTCTGGGGAGAGCACTTGGGGGATTGCAGGCAGTTTCCCCTGGCGGATCTCATGCCACTTGTCTCCATTGGTGGGCAGTGGCTCCGCCCCCGAGGCACTAAGCACAGTCAGAGCCAGCGCAAAGATGTCCGCCTTGGTCAGGTTACTGTAGTCCTGTGGCAGGAAAACACAGCTGATGAGGATACATGTACTCTCTTAGAGGCATTGTAATGACATGAAGCAGAGATACATTGACGAGTAGATCATGAGGACATTTACCTCTTGGAGAACTTCATTGGCTAGGTATCTGCTGTCCCCTTCCTCTACTTGGGGATTGTTCACCCTAGTCACATGACCAAGGTCACCTATTTTGTAGACAACACTGGTGGTCATGGCATCGTTGTCATCATCCTCGTCACACTCATCCACGCTGGGAACAGACTTCCGTGAGATGAAGATGTTGCCTGGGGGAACACATCACAAGACGTTAGTAAAGTTCATATGCATGCTCTAATATATTTATATGTAAACCATCTATCCTCATCTGGGTGCTTCTGGTATATTGAATTGCTGCCCAAACATCAATTAAGCACCTACTGATAACTATTAAGCAAGTACTACTTGCTTTTGTGTTTTAACTTCTTCAGTTTTGCATGAAAGCAATACAATAACACGTGTATACAATCTAATGATGGGTGGGAATTCTGTAACTGTTGGTCATTTAGCAGATACATGTGATTAAGGAGCAGGTGGGCATATTGCTCTAGGATGCAGACAATGGGGATCAAACAAAGAACCCATCGGCTGGGAGGTTAACAGCCCGACCATACTACACCCCTTGCTGTGTTGATGTGGTTAGGCACTCACTGGGCTTGATGTCCATGTGTACGAGCGAGGTGGAGTGGATGTACTTGAGGCCCCGGGTGACCTGGAGGAGCAGGTCTTTGAGCTCCAGCTCCGTCAGGTAGCACAGCCGCCGGTAGTTCTCGGCGATGACGTCGGAAAGGGTGCCTCCATTGCAGTACTCGTTCTGGATGAGCATGTGGTCATCCTCCGCCCAGGCTGAGTAGTATCGCACCACGTGGGGGTGCTGGCCCAGTACGGCGTGGGCGTAGACTTCCCGTAGGGCGTTCTGCCTGGAGAGTGGTGGTGGAGAGTTAGTTACAGGACTGAGAGCCTGGGTTCAAGGACTACAAACACTACTGCTTTAATTAGTAGTCAGGACCAAGTTTCTGGGTTCAAATAACTGTACGTTACTTGACAAACTAAATTTACAAAGTACTTTAACATGCACAATAAAGACTTAAAACCCTAATACTAATCCAACCAATGAATCTATAGAGGCAGGAAGGACAGCAATCTAAATACAGAGTAAAATATAGTAGACCAGATAAATTAATAAAAGAAGAAACTACACGTGCACTGGCCTGGTGAATGATTGTAACGTTCACGTCACAGCCAACACAAAAAAGGTTTAACCTACTCGTCTACGGATCCGGCCAGAGGTTTCTTGGACCTCTTGATTGCGTAGATGCAGCCGTCTAGTCTCTTCACACACTTGAAGACGGCGCCAAACTCCCCACAGCCGATCTTCTCCAGCTCATGGAACTCTGAGGTGTAGCGAGACATCATGTTGCTCTCCATCATGGTGATCCTCTGAGGACACAAGCAAAGACCAGGTTTGACTCATTTATAGAACCACGGGGGCATGATATGGCTAGTGATTAGGCAGACTCCCAGACGAAAACTGATGCTGATCTGTTTACACAATGCCATCGATGATGTATCAGGGTCTTGAAAGATTGTCCCATTTCATAGAGGGAGATTTCAACCACTGTCCATGGTAACGCTGTTCCGAGGAGCAAGTCGAAAAGCATGGCACTCAAAAAAGAGGGATAGGTGTTAAAAATAAGAAATGGGATTTCTATCGAGGAGAATTATATTGCGATAAATTTGATTTTGAACAGGCTTCCATTCGAAATCCCAGTTCCAGTTCACTCTAAAGTGCAAATTATTTGCAGATCATTTTTTGGGGGGGAAATGGAAAAGCTAGAAAAACACAATTACTACAAATTGTTTGACTCGATTTTCTCAGCGATACATGCTGAATATGATTTAAATAGAGGTCTGGTGCGTATCAGCCCTTGTGTGTTTATGTGCTCAAAATGTATTGTTTTATATTTTACAAATGTAATTAAAAGGTTCATATGATAATATGCTGCATACAAGCATTTTATTTAGCTGTGAGGTAGTTTCATTCATATACATATTGAAACTAATTACATTAACAATACATACCACAGTAAACTTTTAATATGTGGTATTGTGTACTAGTATCATTTAATGTAATTACTAAGTGTTAAGTCAAGTGATTACCATCCACTGAAGTAAAGTTACCTTAGATGGGGGAACAATCTCTTCCTCCCCTTCACAGTCGCTGGCCTCCATGTCCTCTCCACAGGAGCTGGAGTTGAAAGAACAATAGAGCTCATTGTTACACATTCTGACCAGCAGAGGCCAGCACTGGAGCGGTTTCACAAGCACATGGCAGAATTCACTAATAACCATGAGGTCTTGGTTTCAGGCCAACCCCCTTTCACTCTGGTTCAGCTTAGTCAACGGCTTTTTAACGATAATGGTTTCAACAACAACAATGGGTTTCAATCGGCGACCATCAAGAGGACATGTACAGGTGTTAAGATTACGCAGGAAAAACAAGTCATTGTCTTAATACATGGGAAAACATGGTATAGGTTAAGAACAATAAAACCATGAATGGTAGTGACTGTATATAACAGTCTACTTAGTCTCAGACACTTCTACAAAAACACAAGCTTAGAGGTATTAAGGTATAAGGGCATCTGCTCAGTAAAGGTGACTATTATGTCACCATGTTGTAATTTGAGTGTGTGTGTGAGACATACTCGTTCCAGTGTGCTCTCTTTCTGTTGTTTCTCTGCTGCGTGGCCGACTGGATGAGAAGTGAGTCAGGGGTGAAAGGGTTAAAGTTGACCAGTGGTGTCTGGCTTCTCCTGCCACCACTGTCTGTGACCGCCTTCCCAGCCTGCTCCACAGTCTTGAACAGGGCTACTCTCCTGCTGGACGGCCCCACACCGGAGCCCCGGGCTCTGGACAGCAGGCTCTGTAGGAGAAAACATACATTTTGTTTAAATTACATCCCAGAATAATGTTTGAACATTAACAAAATACTTTAGGAACTGATGAGAGTAGACAAGAGCATGGATATTGTATGTATAAAAACTGAAATGTCCCGGATGCGTGTAGGCTACTGTTCAGAAAATTATGCCCGGATACAAAACTCCCAAGTCATTTTTACCGACGGTCATTATTATGCAATTCTGGAGGACTAAAGTAGGTCATTGGGTCGTTACACGACTTGAAAATATGTCAGCTCTAAATTTCAACATAATAATGCATCTTGAGCAAAGGCGGTTGCGTTAATAAATAATAGTGAATAGTTCAAACGGGCGATACATGTTTAGGGGTAAGTGACATGCAACAGGCAATGAAAACATGCATTGTACGACCACCAAAATGAATACGTGGTTTAAAATAAGTTCTAAATACACATCATGAATTTACAAGTGGTTGAACACGGTGTTTCAATACAAACCTTTGGGGTGTGTGGAGTATCGAATAGTCGAAGCTTTCTGAAAGTTTTGTGCGGAGGTGTGTCGGGACAGTCCGGGATCGGTGAGCTGGCTTCGCCGTCTTCTTGGACGAAGGAGGGCTCCGGTGACCCGCTGTACAAACGAGAGCTTTTCCGTGGCGAAGGCGAGCAATTCGCAAAAATAGCGCTACTTGGAGAGAGTAACGACGGTGAACCAAATCCCTCCTCGTCCCAAAGCTCGACATCGTCTTCCCCTGCGCGACTCAGGGGGCTTCCCTCCAGTCGCTTCTCCACAGTGTCTCGACGCACATGCATCGGGGAATCCAATTCAGTAAAACCCGACTCGGCCCCGGTGCTGTTATTAACGTCCTCGATACTATCGTCCTCCCCGTCGCTAGACGTAAACCGCAGACTTTGACAAATAGACCGTACCTTCTGGGACGGCGTCCCATGACGATGGCAATTGTAACTCGACATTTTTGAATTAAAGCCCGACTTCATCGACGCGAAAATGTCGCGGGTGAGCCGCCTTTCTGGCAACGCAATCTCACGTTACTTTCGAAATAAACTCGTTAACGTACACAATTACGTTGTGATGAAAATATGGTTAAACAAACCCTTCGGGAATCAGTTCATCAACTAAAACTTCGCCAACATGTTAAGAAAAAGTAGCTAGCTTGTTTGCTAATAAAAACACGCCCATCCAACGTTGAAAATGGCACGACACGAACGTATGCTCTCCGCTCCAAAACGAATAGGAACAAGTAAAACCGAATACTTGTCGTGCGTTATACACACTGGTCCCGTCACATACTTAACGTCGTTCAGCAACTTCTCACGAAACGTCGTATTTCCACAAGAAATCAGTAGCTATGTTTACTAAACCGATTGAATGAATAACTGGTTCTTCCGATCACGCGCGGCAAATACTTCCCGCGACCGTTTGTCACGTGAGATTTCGCAGCCAATAGGAGTGCGGCCTGAAAGTTTGAAAGATGGGCGTTCCAAGGGAGTTTGGAACGTACTACGTCACCGAAGATGGGCTCTTCAATGTGGCGCGAACAAAAGCGTTTCATCTTTGATCTTTTCACTGTGAAACAATTACATTAGCCGCATACAATGGCTGCATTATGACACCACGATCACAAGACATTAGTGATGTTAAAAGGGCTAATACCTAATCTATTCGAACTGAATACCAAAACACTATATAAACTATATGCTGCTTACACGCATTGTAATTATTACACGACACATTTTCTGAATGAGTTTTCTTTAAACAAACACATAAGCACACAATATATTTTTTTTTAATTAGAAATAGCATTACCTGTACATTGCAGAGTGTGCACTATGCACCATAAACATTAGAAAGCATCATTCCCCTCTCCAATCTTTGGATAAAGGAACAAAATAGCATAGCAGAACAGCAGTTATAAAAAAAAAAACTGTACACATAAAAGCTAAGTTGTGGAAAACTTTGAGGAAGACTTTATTTCTTTCTAGTCCATCTTAGAAGGGTTTTGTAGGATCCTAATCATAAAGTTCATAATCTTGGGGTCAATCATCCAGGCCAGGCGACTCTCCCTGCTGTATCCGAGATGCTATTCTGATGGCTTCCTCCAGAGATGGCTGGTCACTCAGCTGATAGAAGAACACAGAGCAAACACTCATTGAGCAGGATGAAAATAACCACGATTAACCAATATGTCAATCAGCAGGGCAGTTCAGCCCAATTTAATGTCATGTGACCGCTATAATCACTCACTCCACATCACTCCATTTGCTTTTCACAGGGACATAGCCACCTCTCTTGGTGTGCAAATTGATATGGGGTTTGAGTGACAGTCACAAGGTAAGGCTAATAAAAGTCAGAGAGGGGGCTTTGTAAGAGGATTTCCATGACAGAGAAC
>OMKP01020970.1:3219-13258 GCA_900302375.1 Bathygadus melanobranchus
CTCTCTGTACCCCACCATTAACCTCTACCTGGATTGCATTTAAATAGCGCTTTTATCCAAAGCACCGACACTGGTGCCTTGCATGGTGTCAACCATGCAAGGCAACAACCAGCTCATCAGGAGCAGTTAGGGTTAGGTGTCTTGCTCAGGGACACCTGGACAATTAGCTAGGGGGAGCCGGGGATCGAACCAGCAACCTTCCGGTTGCCAGACAACCGCTCCACCTCCTGAGCTACTGCCGCCCCAGAAGAAAAAGGTACGGGAAGCACTCACTATCATACCAGGCGCGGAACACAAGTCACCGACGACGCCATGACAATGAGCAACTCTATGGCAGTTTGCCGTCAAAGGGGAACGTGACAAAATCAAAAGAGTGCATACTGGTGCTCGGCTCAGCGGGTGTTCGTGTGATCCCACCGCTGACCCTACATTTACAAGCACTAGGGATTCATGGGTTTCTGATCGGTTTACTTCACGTTCCCCAGTTCCAGGAGCGGCTCTTTGCACTTAACACCTACTAGCGTTACACGTGGCTTTCAGGGATGGCTTCCCGGCTCTCAGTGTTTGTCACCATTACACATTTTACTGCCTGGCTGATTTTTTCTTTGTTTTTACTGCTGGACCAAAAACTAGAACAAAATGTCTTCAAAGAGGTGAAGGCATTTAAAGTGAATCTACAAAATGTTTTAAAAGCATACACGACGCCATTGCGGGTTCATTTATTCGAGCAAACGCAGCGAACCCAACATCTACAAAAACTACAAACGCACTGATAAAGTTTCTTTGTATTTCTTTATACGGATTTATATGGCCTCATTTTCCCAATTGGTTTTAAAGCCATCCTCCTGAGCATGAGACTGTATTTTCATTGAGAGAAGTGCACGGCATTATTTAGTGTTGGGTTCTCCATTTTGAAAAGGGATTATCGATTGGGTAAACCAAGCCGAGAGGATGGATGAGGAGGAGGAGATGGAAGCGTTTCAGAGCACAGCGTTATCCGCTCTGTGGAGCTTAAATACTCTCCAAGTCGCTGATCTGGTCACGGCAAACAAACATGGGCGTTTCCTACATCGAGGGACTTTATTTACAGTTATCGATGTTGATGATAGATAACTTAACCACGCGGACGCTGTGCTCAAAACCCCACTGTCTGCGTAGGTAGAGGGGAAATCCTGCTCATGACGTGAAAGCTATAATGGTGGTTGATGGTCAACAATGGCCCACTAACTCAAAAACTGGAGCAAGTCTGATAATCCCAGAGGATATACAGCAAGGATGCCCTGTCCCTGTTTTTCCTGTGCAGGAACTGTACGGGTCATATATCACAGAGAAGACTTCCTAGGGCTTCCTGGCCTCCAGATAATCCCGGACCTTTCTGTTCCAAGTGGAGGAGTCCACGGAGTCTCCCTCCTGAAAACACTGCATCCTGAATGGTCTCTTCCTGCAGCTGCTTGGGGGTCATGTGACCGCCGGGGACTTCTATTGTGAAGGCGGGGAGAGACAGGAAGTGGAGTGGAGGCCAGGCCTCACAGCGGTGTCAGTTAACGCCGCACCACCGCAACAAGGCCAAGTTCACTGTCAACATGGATACTATTGCGACTGCCACCGTGCCGGCCTATTGTCCAATAACAAAAGTGTATTTATGGAGTACGGGGGGGGGTGTTTTGCTCGTCTCCAACACAGGGCTTGGTCTACACGTTTCCCCCGAAGCACGCAACGGGGGAAGCCTGTGTTTGCTACTTTGGAATCAACAAAGTTTTTTTTTGTTTAGTTTTTTTACACGTCAGCAAACACAAATGTAACAGTGCTGTGGAAAGTCAACACCAACGCACAGGCCCGTAGATGGTGAAATAGGGAGTAATCTGTTCAGCTGAATGAGACATCAAGCATTCCCAAATTAGCTCTGCATACAAGCGTGCATGGATAAAAACACTGCTTCCAGGACGACACGTCTGACTCAAGACATTATTCCTTGAGTCATTGAAGTAATTCAATGCAGTGCATCCAAAAATATTACAAAATATTTAAAAAGTGTAGTTTGCCACAGTACGCGGGATATAAACAAAAAATGATGGGTTTTTTTTCTCCACCAAGCTCCAGGATGTCAGCAGTAGGGGTGACCTTGACACTTCCACCATTTGAGTCTTCTGCATGCAATTTGCTGTTTTGCTTTCAATAAATGTCTTGTTTGTTTGATGACCCCTTTGTTTAATGGCAGTGGCACTATCCAATCCTTTTCTATCGACGTAGCGCAGCACATTCTAGGACGTTCATCTAATGGGTTACACGGTGTCAGGGAAAAAGACCAAAAAGAAAGTTTTGCAGTTTTGAATGATGCCGCATTTGTTCTACCTGCTGAAAAGCATCGTTCAAACGCAGGGAATGAATCATTTCAATAAGTCAAACGCTTACATGAATTCATTGATTGATGAGGGTTTTGTCATGATTGGACGTGAATACCGTGCAGAATTAGACAGAACGGAGCTCCATGTCTGCAGTTGATATCATGGATGTATATACATTATGGTGTGTTATATTAGCCTATATTATAGTATATTAGGCTAATAGTAACCAATACTTTCTGTCAATTTGAATGCAGATGCTGACATGAACGAAAGCTCATTGATTATTTCCAAGAATTTAAACCATGCAAAAGTCACACAAAATTAGGCATGATTGATAATAAAAATATAGCGTATATGATTCGACGATTAGCCAACGATCAACGATGGGTCTGGCTTGACGAATCAGATTCGACCATGCAAAGTCGTGGACACCCCTAGTCAGCAGTGTCATCTTTCAGCCTTCTAACTAAAACGGCTATTGTAATTGCCCATAACTGATCCTAAATCGCTGCAGCTGCATCAACACATTGAGATCAATACAATTGTACCCTCTTTGGCATCTATAGATTATAAACCATGTTTTTTTTAAGGTGATAAAAGGCCGGGAAGGAGTTTGATTGCCAAAGAGCCCCTTGTCAATACCACATCATAATCATAGCCTCTCCGACCTGCCCTTGAGCCTGGCGGTGATGGAGGCCCGGGACCACGACGTCGGGTTTATGAGAGTCCCAGACGGGTCCGGCTATACATAGGCTGTAATGTCATTGGCCCTGACTCACCACAGATTGTAAATGAAAAAGCCTTCGAATCAATACCGGCCCTGGAGCAACACCGGCCGAGGAGCAGAGAGACAGGGTCAAATCAGGGGGGACTTAA
Source organism: Bathygadus melanobranchus (assembly GCA_900302375.1). Classification (NCBI taxonomy): domain Eukaryota; kingdom Metazoa; phylum Chordata; class Actinopteri; order Gadiformes; family Macrouridae; genus Bathygadus; species Bathygadus melanobranchus. Next base: position 6,441 of record OMKP01020970.1, read on the forward strand.
AAGTTTAATTCACCGACACGAGCGCTAGTGTCCTTCCTAATTCCCTATCGGCAGTACATTTCGACAACCACAAAAATAATCCCAGGATAAAACAGACGGTGGTATTGTAACTGGAACTGAATTGGACAAGGGCCTAATGACCTCATGAAAACTCCTCTGCTATAGTCTACACCTCTTAAAGTTGTATGCTGGCAAGCCGTCCCACTGTGTGGCTTGGCTCTGAACCACTGGGTTCTACCGCCCCGGCCATAAACAGGTCATTAGTTAATTTCTCATGCATAATATAAGATGGTTGGTTGCAGAGGAAGAGGCTTTTGGCTTCAGACGACGAAGGCTATTGATGCACTGAGGGTTGGTGTGTGTTCCCTGCAGCTGGGGTTTGGCTCCTCTTGGCCTGGCTGTTTGTAACAATAATATTTAGCAGTGTGTACACAGACTGGATGACTTGGGGATGCAACATATCACTGGTTAAGTGAATATGTTGCAATGTTGCAATATAAGTATGTTGGAACCATCGTGGGCCTTTTAGCATTTGCAACAAAAATGTCTTTGTTTGGTTTTGAGCCTTGATAAATTACTACTTGTAAAACATCGTACTAAAGATCTTTCTGAAGCTAGTCTCTCACACACCAAAAAACCCCCCAAACATATAATACACATTATATTCTATAATAATTCATGGCATATTAACATGGAGACTTTCTTTCTTTCTGTGTTTGTGGCGTTCCAGTGTCTCTCCTGACCTGATGAAGCTGTCGTCTGGGGGGATGGCCTCCTGGAAGAACTGGAACTGGTAGAGGTAGAGGACCACCAGGTGGCCCGCGCTGAAGATGGCCATCAGCACGCACATGCAGCTGAAGAGCAGCGTGTCGATGGTGCGGCGGAAGGACCACCAGGTGCACAGGAAGAGGAAGACGAAGAAGTAGACCGCCGAGGTCAGCGAGGGTAGCATGATGCCTGCAAACGGACACGCGCGAGCACACGCATACACCCACACAGACCGAGGTGAGATCAGACGATCATTAAATAACCAATTCTACCACTAAATAATTCATGGTTCAATAAAGAAACATTTGATCACAGAATATTTTTTGGTGCCTGATGTCTTGATAAACGACCCTGCCTTTTCAATCCTATTAGCAATCATTCTGTATACCCCAACAATCTGATACTCCAATTCTAATATTCTGATACTGAACAAACCAAGACCAGGATATATCAGTAAGTTATATTTTAACTTGGTGCGTTTGTTGTACAACACAGTGTATTACATGAGACTCAAGTAACAATCAATTTCAAAACATCATCAAAAATGACTTCTTCCAGGGTGACAAGCTATGTTACCACACAAGAAACGCAACTATGACATCAAGATAATAGAGGGACAAATGGCCAATCGGTAGAGCTCTAACACTGACCTGTAAGGCCCAGCAAGATGGTGACCACCACCTTTCCAGCGGTGGTAATCAGATTCCCGATGACCTCCTTCACCTTGGATGCCACGCCTGCCACGATCCGCAGGATCTTCATCTTGGCGCTCTCCTTCGCCTCCTCCTCCTCCTCCTCCTCCTCATGCTCCTCCTCGTCGTCGTACAGCTCTTCGTCGTCGTCTCCCTCGGCCTCGTAGCCGGCCTCGTGATCTTCCTCCAGCAGGACGTTGCCCTCCAGGCTCCGCTTCTCCTCTTCCTCCTTGGTGGCAACAAATACAATGTTTTCAGTGAACACCATAGGCACAAACTCTTCACAGCATTCTGTAAGTCTGTGATCTGAAGGTGAATAAGGTACGCCCACCTAGCCAACCTTTAGCGTTGTGCGGCTATTATGTAATACAGCAATATGTAGCAAATGTCGGCCATTTAGCTTCTTGACTTGAAATGTACAGCAGAAAATTCAACGCATCAGACACAAAGTCCTTCGACGACACATGTGACCGTGGCTTCCATGTTGGGTGATATGCGAGAGGTGGCCTGCTACAGCATCCCACAACAGGTGACTCCGGCCATCACCCACCACTGTCCTACGTCACTATACCATCATCGTATACACACCCAGTAGCCACACCCGCCCATCCTAGTGGAAACTGTTCGTCCACGTAGTAAACAACAACGCTACAACGGACTGAACGTTGGCCCCTTGAGGTGCCAAACATTCATTTAAAGTAAATTCATAAAACAGAAATATGTGAACTTGGTTGAGAAGTAGTATGTGCAGCACAACGTCAACGTTTTGATGTTCTTAATGGGGCAGGGCCATCTGTTCCAGCGTGAGTGCCACAGTGAAAGTGAATGTGGAATTAATTAACTCGGAGCTATAAAGAGAGCCAACGATGTGCCAGGAGAAGGTGTGTGTGTGTGTGTGTGTGTGTGTGACATTACATTTTTATATAATCTAAAATCCTTGAAAAGGAAAATTGGCCTAAGGACAATTGCCATCGACAAGCCATTGCCATAAAGGAGCGACAGACAGAATAGACAGACATACTGACCTACTGTAGAATCATTACATACTAGTATCCATTAGAGAGAGGCAGACAGACAGACAGACAGACAGACAGACATAGAGACAGAGACAGACATAGAGACAGACAGACAGACACACTGACCTACTGTAGAATCATTACATGACAGACAGACAGACAAAGACAGACATATAAACAGACAGACATAAAGACAGACCATCAGACTGTCAGACATCCAGAAAGACAGACAGACAGATCATCAGACCGTCAGACAGACAGACAGTCAGACTGACTGACAGAAATACAGAAAGACAGATCGTCAGACAGACAGACATAGGGAAAGACAGACAGACATTCAGAGAGACAGACAGTCAGACTGACAGACAGACATGCAGAAAGGCAGACAGACAGATCGTCAGACCGCCAAGACGGGCAAACCTACAGACAGACGTCATAACGGCACAATGGCTAATAAAGACAGACATAATGACAGCCATGCAGACAGACAGGTGGCGTGGTGGCTGTGTCTCACCAGATCCTCGGACTGGAAGTGGGCGTTGTCCTGCGCCATGTCCTCGGGGGGCCTCTTGTGCACCAGGCGGCGGCACACCAGCCAGACGGCCAGGCCCGTCATGAACATACAGATGTCCGGGAGGAACACGCGGATCCCGTTCCCGGCGTCCGCACCGATCACACTTTAGGCAACAGACACGACACAGACACACGAAACCACAGCAGTTCTTACTGGTGCGTGACTGCAGGGCATTTTCAAACAAATCAATTCAATCATTAAGGTTTAAGCCAAGGAGGCTACATCCTTAGTTTCATTATTCTGAGCGCTTTTTGCCTCTAAACAAGAGTCGACTATCGCTGACGTTTTGTTTGGGGACGTGGAATCAAAGTCACTGAAACGTGAGGCCGGCTTTCAATGGGCAACGCTGCATATTTGCATTTGACGTACATATAAATGAGTTTACAAGCGCATACGTTCCTACTGGATGGGAGGTTCGGAATTACGACCGTCGAGCGTTCGTCACTCGAACACTTGTGCGTTTGAAAACCTTCCGCACCTGGGAAAGCGAGGCCATGGGAAACTGTTGTTTCCAACCGCTCTCGATGCGTTCGACTGCAGCGTTTATATGACGTTCCACCCACTTTAATGAAATCAGGCATGCCCCTTTAAAAAATGAATGGCTGTTAAAATGGGTGAAATTCAATTGAAATAACCTGTGAGAAAGGCCTCTTTTATGGAACAGGGAAAACCCAATGCATTCCTTTGAAGCTCTCTATTTCTTCCCTAATCTTTATTCAGCATGTAGAACTGAAGATTGCCATAGCCGTCACATTCAAAATCCATTCATCCATCCAATGCCATACGATCCTTCATTCAAAATGATTAAATATCATCAACCAATGTCATCATATCATTATATATTATACATTGCAAAAAAGACACATATTCAATCTAGCTAAAACCTGGCCAAATCATAAAGGTATGTCAATGCGTTTGTCCAGTTAATGACCTTCATTACCTCCGTTAGCCAGGTACACTAATTGAGGCCTATCAGTTGTTCTTCATTTCATGGACACCCTGTAAATCAACCTTCCCCCCTGCAGCAGCAGCAGCAGTTCCTCTGCATCTGAATCGTTTTATAGTTGTGGACCAACGCAGCTTTTTAATAGTGTGTCAATAAACCTGGAAGGCCACAATTACTTCATCCGACCAACCGGCATGACGTTGTTGTTAAAAGTATGGGCACAAAAGAAAGCTAAAAAAACAAAAGCTCCAAAAAGTGCTGTCACGTTTGCTATGGTGGACAATTTGCAAATAAAGCATATATTATTCCCTCTGCCACACGATACAAATCAAACATACATACAGACAACACTCCTTTGTGCTGCTATGATAGGAATGGTGTAATGAGCAAACAAAGGTATTATAGCATTCCAGTCAACACCGCCAATTACATACGAGCGGGTCCTGCTCAAACAGGAAGCTGAACAGTAGTGGGCAACAGTTGCCATGGCGGCTGTCAGAATAACACGTTTTCACTGATCTCCGTCTCCCGAGGCCATGTTTTACGACGTGTCATGATTGGACTTGAGATTAAATAGAGTAGAAATGTAGAAATGGCTAACAGACCGTCACAACCATTTGAAAAGAGCTCTTTTTTAAATTTTAACTAGGGATCGCACACTGCATCCTGTTAGTCCCACACACGTGTTCTCTTGGGTTTTTTTTTATATTACTCTCAGGGACCTGAACGCAATTAAACTGTTTAAAATAAACGGAACAAGCTGCCGTTGTTGGCAATGCAGGATGCAGGGAGAACCCTCCACATCCACAACAACAACAACAACAACAGCATCAACGGCAACACATATTTGAATGCACATGTAAACGACTCGCTTGGCGCTGTCACAGATCAGGAGCGGAGCCTTGCCCAAGTTTGGCCCCGGGAGAGGATGTGGAGCTTGTAAAAGTTAACAAGTTGACAACCGAGCGCTTATCACACACACAATGGAAATAAGGGCCTGCACACACATGAGAGGAACGGCTGTCTCTGTGGCCCCTGTCGGGTCCCGCTTAATCTGATGGCGACGCCGCCCGCTCCCTGACGACGGCCGACACTGACCAGTGAGCCTCTTATGGAAGGCTGACAGATAACATGACAGGGGGATCCTCCCTGGCGCACACAACTGGCTCCACAGCGTAGATGTGAACACAAAGATCACCATGGCACACCTTTATAGTTATTTCCTTGTTTCTCTCTTCCCTCTTCACTGTCTCCCCCTCTGTGTGTGTGTGTGTGTGTGTGTGTGTGTGCGTGTGTGTAGGGTTCAATTTACTTAGCATTTAGAGTTAGTAGCATTCAATAATTGCATTATCTTTACTTGAGTTAGCCTATTTCTTCGGGACTCATTTACTACAACATTCCACAGTATTGTTTGGCTCACATCCATCGGGAACTGAGAAGAACCTGGTGCCCCGGGGCGACCGAGGGGTTATTTACAGTGCAGACTCCGAACGCACAAAATGTGGGAATCATCACACTGCACACAGAACGTGTTCAAAAACTCAAGGCAAATATTTGGTCTTCACGCAGGGCTTGATAAAAGAGAAGCATTCTGTACAGCTGGTAATCCTCCACAGCGCCCCATGCAGCCAGGGGTCATGGATACCCCAACCATAGGGAGAATCGGAGCCATTCGCGCTCTGAAGCCCGAGGCACACGGATTTACCGTTCATATGTGTAGCGGCAACCCAGATAAGAAATAATATCATATTGTTTTAAGGGGGTGGCGTGCTGTATTTTTGCACCGGCTTCGTATAGGACCTCTGTAAAATGAAGGCGAACCAAGTCAATGATCAGCCTCAAACCCAACTCAGATGTTCCCCAGTATTGAGTTTCAATGTTCGCTGCGGTAGCCAGGAGATTCACACATTCTTCACCGTGACCTCTGGTGAACTACTTTCCTGGTTAGTATATTGTGTCAATCTATTCCCTCACTCCTGACCATATAACTGACTCGAAACCTGTTAACAGCATTAGACACCTTCTGCTATTTCACTCATCCACAATTTAACCCGGACTTTAAGGCGACAGAGAGACAAGAATATCCCAAGGTGCTGACACATTCATAGTCGTTCTGGTAATACGTGACAAGAGGATACACGTGGCCCCTAATTGTCCTTAAACATTACATCATGGTCTCTTCGTTTGGTGCTGCTCATCTCCCGCCTCATACATCCCATCCATCCAACCCCTTAGTGTTCTTAGAGAACCGGCCGCTTCATTGAGCATCAGTGACAAAAATTGCTCCCACTGCTTTTCGCCCAGATTCGTCTCTCCTTACAGTGGGGTCTCTACAGGACTTGGAAGGTTACAGCCGTTTGGTTACGGTCAGGTCTAGATCACAACACAGGGTCTCCTGCTGCTGGAAGGCTCCCTTCCGGATGGTGGGGTTGGGTGTCTGGTCAGCCACTGACCATCACCTGGTGTTTTTGGTGTTTTGGTTCTGGTTATGGGGATGGGTTTGGCATCTTTTCCATGCCATGCATAGCCCACTGATTATTCCCTTTCATGATGCACTTATTTACTTCACTCATCCTCTTGACGCCTTTATGTACTGTGCTGTATTCTACCAATTACTAGTTTTATTACCATCATTTCCAGCCTGCAGCTCAAGCTTAACGGTCATTTACAATGGGATACCCCATCTGCCACATGGGACGTTCACATTTCAGGAAGTGTGAGAATGCATCTATTCCTGCCTACGTATAGGCACACTGTATCTGTGTCTGTGTACGTGCCGGTGAACACAAACATAAGTGCTACATAAGGTACATAAGTGGGGG
>OMKP01020974.1:0-11152 GCA_900302375.1 Bathygadus melanobranchus
AGAGACAGAGAGAGAGCTAGAGACAGAGAGAGAGCTAGAGACAGAGAGAGAGCTAGAGACAGAGAGAGAGCTAGAGACAGAGAGAGAGCTAGAGACAGAGAGAGAGCTAGAGACAGAGAGAGAGCTAGAGACAGAGAGAGAGAGAGAGAGAGACAGAGAGGAAGCATGGGGATCTTTGATTCACACCATTAACTCTAGCGAACTCGCTTTGCTTGCTGATTTTTACTGCCTTTCATCCTGTTTTATCTGTCCATGTTCTCCATGTCATGTGGTGACCATGGGGGGTTATTGATGGTGTTTTCAACCGAATTTGGGAATATTTGTTCATCTCTTTGTGCTGTCAAACCTGAGGTGTTTGGTCCGTTTTAAACCCTGACCCTGGAGGGTTCCCGTTGATAGTGCGGTTCATTCTGGGTGGTGTGACAGTCTGGTGCGCTTGATAACGGGGGTCTCGATCCGCTTCAAAGAGAACTTACGGTTCTGTTCGCTTCAGGTGTGAACGTGATCTGACCCTGCCATATGAAGCGAACCAAAACAGAGTGCATTATGGGTTGAAGGTGATACGTTTTTCCGCGCACTGGGAAATCAATAGAGTCAGGGAGACACGAACAAAAAAGAAAAATGAGTCGTGGTCAGACGTGGGCCGATGAGGAGGTTAAAGCCCTCATTTAAAATATGCTCCGACGATCACCTCACACAGATTCTTGTGGGAACACACAAAAACAGAAAGAAGCTTCATCAACAATATATATATATATATATATATATATATACAGTATATAATATAATGTATACACTGAAGTGTTTTGTTGTACTTATGTGCATGTATGTGTGGTGTGGGTGTATACGCATGGTGTGTGCGCATGCGTGCGTGCGTGTGTGTGATAAACACTGCGTGTTGCGTGTGCAGTGTGCGTCGCGTGTACGCGCGTGTCGGCACGCGCCGTTTCTAATCCCACGCGTGTGCGTCGCGTGTGTCCTCCTACACAAACACCCAGAGCTGTAATCCATTATACAGCAGCGGCAACCTCTGTTTGACGCTCCACACGCGGCTCTGCCGTGCTGTGTACATTCACACCGCTTGGACTAGGGCTCCTGGTGAGGAGCGGTTGTACTGGCGCCAAGCAGAAGCCGAAGGAAGGAAGGAAGGAAGGAAGGAAGCGTTGCAGTGAACTGCCGCTGCTCTCCGTATCTACGGCAGTTGTGTGGATCACTGCACTGCTTTCTTGCTAAGGCTAAGATCTCAACGATTGCAGAAAAACATTTCCGTCAATGTTGGGCCGGTTGATGTTGTTCAACAACAGACACATCCAACGCTTGTCGGTACATTTTCATTTCAGTGATTTTTATATCATAATTACAATCAGCGCGTGAAAGAAACATGGCTTATTATTAGATGAAAACAAAAACTGAACATACAGATATGTAATCGTCTTTGTACATCGACTGAAATCATAATTGTTCTGTTTGTCAGCAGGAATGGTAAACAGTCGCACTGATATTATAAACGGGGCTACGCGATCCACTTAAAATGAATATGTAAAGATTTCCTTCAAACAGGGTAGAATGCCACAACGGTTGTTGTATTAATGTAACTTTTATTTAAAGTTTTACCTTTCCATCAAACACACTAATGGGAAATGGCCCTGTGGGGTTGTGCGATACAAACGACAAACACAAACGTGGAAGTGCCTTGTGTTCCCTTCATCTGACTTGAGCACGCTGTCTGCTAAATAAATAACCCAGGAAAAAATAAAATGGAGGAGGCAATTTGGCAGAGGATGAGTAAAACACTGAGAGGGACACGCTATCAATACAACTCCTGAATAATCTCATTACGGAAAAGAGCGGGAACCGGAGCTAGCCAAGCAGCTAATAGCAAGACAGAGCCTGTTAGCGCTACAAATCAATGTACGAACAGGGACCAAAAACTGTCAAGTGCTCATTTCAATACTCATTATTCCAGTAATGCATTTCACAACAACACTGTTGTGTTTTTTCCCCTTTCCTTTCTGAGCGCTGCACTTGCCAATCGCGCTCCTATTTTCCCAGCTGAATATGTCGCGGTGGGTTCTTTAGCGTGTGAGTGTGTGCTGTCAACACGGTTACCGGGATCACGGGGGAATGTATGTTTACCCCGGAGCGCGTGGGCCAGCTGCTACACAGCCAACAGATATAAATACATCGAAATCAACCATGGTAACATACAAATACGGCATGTGCCGGGAGGACAAAGGGTCTAGAAGTACCTGGAGCATACAGGTTATTTATGAGCAGATTGGCTACGCTATATTCGCCAATGGGCATAACAGAGAATCTGGTGGAGAATTGAGCTTCACAGCAATAGGGCGGGTGTTTAGGCGATATGTATTACTGTGGGTGGAGAGGCAATATGCTTCTCCTAACAGGAAAAAGCAATGTGCACATGTGGCTCTGGTCAACAGGGGATTTTACATAGCAGGCAAGACATGACAGGCAAGCGTACATGTTCCAATAGGGGATAGAAATACTGTTCAATCAAGGTTTCACACACACACACACACACACACACACACACACACACGGGGTCAGACAGGAGAGACATATCTTGCTTGAGGAGAGTTTGATCGATATGGACGACCAAACCTATTACTAACCACAAGGCTGTCCTCCAGTCGATGCCCATTCGGACCAGTGGTGGGATAGCAGAACAAACAAATTCTGTTGACCATTTACTTATTTAGTAAGAAATTTCATCCAAAGTGGTTTACAGTGAATTCAGATACATTAAGGAGCAGGCAGGGGTTGGGGCATCTTGCTAGGATGACTACATAGATATTACACACAGAAGACATTGGGGATCTAACCCGGAACCTTCTGTCTGGGAGTCAAACACCCCACTACACTACCTCAACACATTCAGACTAAACTATTTCAAACCTAGAATTTAAACCGTGATTTTCAACAACCTCTAATCTAAACGTTAGCAATTTAAAATAAAACAGAGGGAGGTAGAGCGGCTGTCTGGCAACTGGAAGGTTGCTGGTTCAATCCCCGGCTCCCCCTAAGCTAAGTGTCGAGGTGCCCCTGAGCAAGACACCTAACCCTAACTGCTCCCGACAAGCTGGTTGTTGCCTTGCATGTAAATCACTTTGAATAAAAGCGCGATATACATTTGATCCATTTACCATATATATATATATATATATATATATATATACAGTATACACAGTATCTAAAAATGATTCCTTACAGCAGCCCTCAAAAACTACCTTGTCTCCCGACCTGGTCATTGAAATGACAGGTTAGACAAACTGTGAGCAGAAGACTGTTCTCTGCTAAGCTGTCAGCTAGCGTTTAGCTCTGACAGTGGGGCTATTATCCTGGCTAAGTCACGGCACCACACCCTTACCACCGCTGATATCCCTTCTCTTCTGAAGAAGCAGAGCCAGGGTCCCCGGCACCTCGCCATTTCACTGTTTGTAGAAGTTGAATCATTCAGTTAAAGTTATCTCTTTCTCTCTCTCTCTCTCTCTCTCTCTCTCTCTCTCTCTCTCTATGTTTCTGTCTCTCTCTCTCTCTCTCTCCTTTGAATCCCTTCCCACAATCTCCCTCTCTACTATCTACCTCTCTATTAGAAACCGACTACTGAGGCGTACACAAGATACACATGCACCAAGCCTCAAACACGGAGACTAATTTATCAACACACACACACAGTCTCCTCACACCTGCTTGTGAGGACATTATGCCAACAGTTGGTCCTCCTAAGTCTCCCTTCGTCAGCGTAGCTCAGCGCTGATGGCAGGGCTCTTGTCACGGCCCCCTAGCCACTCATGTGATTACATCTAATGGCCGTCTGCAGAGGACGTGCTGCTAGCACAGTGAAGGGACACCAAGCTTTCAAGCTTGCAATTTTGTGTTGCGTTGTTTCAGTGGAAACTCGTCTAGCAATATTTTTGTGAAATATTCAGAGAGCTCTGGAAGTGTACTGACTGTATACATTAAAAGAGCCTCCATTTTGTGTGTTAATGAGAAGGTTTTGCGTGGCGCTCCACACAGTCAGCACAGCGTTGCACACCGCCGTCACAGCTCTGCGTCTGAACACATGAATGGAGTTCAGAGCACACGCCACGCACTATGTGGGCCATTACACACACCGCTAGCCACCGGGCTACGAGGCCGGCACCGCACGGCCAAGGCTCTTTATCAGCCAGGTTCTGGAGGCAGATAAGGGCCACTAAGGACCATCATCCCTCACTCAGGGGCTCAGTATCACACCCAGCATCGGGGACATATCACATTCACTGGCTGGCAACATATATAAATATATGTTGATGATAAACCCCCAGGCAGTTATCATATTAGTGTTGTGAATTGTAGTTATTCATGATAATGTGTTGCTTTTTGTTTTTTTGCTGCTGTTAAAACCGTGCGCCAGTGGAAAGGTCCCGGCTGTTTCTGGGTTTAATCCAGCATTAGGATCAGGCATCCTCCAGCAAGATGTCTAACCCCTACCTGCTCATTAATGACCTGTATCTGTATCTTCAAGCTGCCTCAGGAGCTGCTGATCCACTTCTACTCCACAATCATCCAGTCTATTCTTTACACTTCCATCACTGCCTGGTATGGTGGATCAGCCACCAAATAGGACAGGAACACAGCAGAACACAGTCGGGTCTGCTGTAGTCAGGTCTGCACATTCAGGACTTATACATGTCCAGAGTCAGGAAACAGCATTCATATCCTACCTCATGTATATATAGAAACTGTACATAATCCTCCCATATTTATTCCAGCATCTTTGCTATAGTTGTCTTTCTTACATATATAATTTATTATACATACTTTACACCTGTACATACTGTAGCAGTTCAATGTTTATGCTCATGTCTTTGTTCAGCTCTGTTGTCCATGTTATTGCTGTATGTCTATTTATGTGTAAGTACATGTGACTTATGGACCAGAGTCAAATTCCTTGTATGTGTACATATACTTGGTGAATAGCGCTGATTCTGATAAAAGCATATGCTAAATTGAACTAAACTAACTAGTGATAGTAACCGTAGCTATGGTAATACAAGTAATAGACTAACTGTAGTATTAGTAGTTCGTCTCACCCTAGATGTTATTTGACTAATTGTTACCTAGCTACTACTAGAAGCTTCTAGGCAGTCTCTCTATCTGCTAAATAGGTTAATAACACACAACAGTCTCACCGATGTGTCCGTAATGTTGTTTCATTATTGCTGTTAACATTATTTACTTTCTTACTCTTCCCGGGCAGAAATTAATTGAGGAGAGGAGTAAAGGGAGTCGCGCCAACGACCAGATGTCCTCACCAGCAGGGAGATCCTGTCATTCTCCTTTCTCCTCCTCCTCCTCCTCCTCCTCCTCCTCTCATTCTCTCTCCTCCTGAGGCTCCTGTCTCACACTGGTTTGTGTTCCTCACACATGGAGTCGTAGCGCTTCTCTTGGCACACTGCAGACCCCCACATGCAGATTTTAATCACTGGTATCCACATTTTTGTCATTAACAAATACCAGTGGATACTGGTATTTGTTAATGACAAAACAAATACATTTATAATAAAAAGTACATATTGATACACCCTAGAATCCCTCCAGTCATATATGTACAAGACCTGTACAGAGAAACATCATGTCATAATAGTACAGTGTGTCGTAATTTGATATACTTTAAGTTTACATTTACATTTACATTTAGGGCATCTGGCAGATGCTTTTGTCCAAAGCGACTGCATTTGTCGCAAGAGTGAAACAACGGTATATCACTGACGGTACGATTTCAGTTTCAAGCACTCATGATTACATACGTTACATTAGCAAATGGACAACTGCGCATCACCTGAAGCTCAACCTCGACAAGACTCTTCATACCAGGGAAAGACTGTCCCCACAGTCACCATTGAGGACATCACAGTATCTCCTTCACCGACCGTGAGGAACCTCTGCGTGGTACTGGGCAATCAATTGTCCTCCTTCCTCCAAGCATTAGTCAGATCCCATGCCCCAGCTCGAGCTGGACAACTTGTACCACTATCACTAAGAGCAAACAAACATCGCTCCACCCAGTCACAAGTCACTTCTCTGTCCTTGAACCGCAGTGTTGGAATGAGCTCCCGACCGATGTCAGGACAGCAGAGTCATTCATCAGCTTCCGCAAGAGACTCAAGACTCAGAGTTCACCTGAACTCTGCATAGCTTCCCTTCTTACCCAACCCTCTCCCACCTACTTGAACAGGGCTTGAATCCCATCTCCCCCTGGATCCCTAGCACTTGTATGTTTGTACGTCCTGGCACTTGAAATAGCACTTAGCATTGTGCTTGTTCTATTGACCTAACAATCATGAGTGCTTGAAACTTGTTCTCTTCAAATTGTACTGTACCGTCAGCGATATATTGTTGTTTCCCTCTTTCCACAAATATAATCATTGAAAGTCGCTTTGGATAAAAGCGTCTGTCAAATGCCCTCAATGTGAATGTAAATGTAAATCAGTGGCGTCTATTGACCTGCGCTGGGCCTGTTGACTAGGAGCTAAGCATTCCTAATGTTGAAGTGTAATAACTCACCATAGTGATAATGTAATACTGTAATACTGCAGCTATTACTTCTACTACTATTACTACAAATAATAGTATTAATATTGAGATGATAGCGATGCTGAATCACTTGTATATATAAATATACATATATACATATACAGTATGTGTATCTTAGTAGAATAAAAAAATTTGAAAAACATTCAAATCATGAATGCTGCTGCTGCATCCATCCTTCATCCACTCGAGTATCAATTATGCATATTGCCAGAGTCCCTTGAGCCACACATTATTTATAAAACAATCAAAATAATAATACAAATCCACGCAAATTATGTCGCAAAAATTGTAAGTCACAGATTTTTTACATTTAAAAAAACAGATGTTTTTAATGTCCCCGGGCGTATGCCAAGAATCTTTGACACAAGATAAAAGTGCACCAAGCCACAGGTACACCTCGTAGGGAGCCGGGTTTGATCCTGACCTGCAACCTATGGTCCATGTCTCTCCCAAAACGTTCAAGATTACTACAAATCACTACCTGTCTTTTGCCTTGTCTTTAGCTATCTATTCAGTATTCTCTTCTCCGTCATGAATCCGTATGTTACTGGAGACTTGTCGCGGTGTTCGCGTCGTCAATGGGATCTTCGAGCGTCGCCTCAACACCACCCCTAGCGCCTGCTGCGTTGCGGTGAGAAGCGAGTCACCCCGAGGTGCAACAGAAGGCGCACGCCGCGTTCGTTATGTGTCACGAAACGAGCATGAAGGCTTACGTCTAGAGGGCAGAGAGAGAGAGAGCGAGAGAACCCTGTCGCATCGGTAGTGGAGAGGAACATGTGAGAACGAGAAGTGAAGGATACAGAGGAGAAGAAAAGAAAATATTATACAGTTATGAGGATATGGAGATGGAGGTCATAAAATACTCAGCCCAGGGTAATTTAGGGGCTATTATGTAAACGTCAGTAAAAAATGTGAATGCCTTTAAAGATCGTCAGGAGAATATTTATTATATGAATTAAAGAGATGGATGGGGAAATAGGACAGAAGAGATTAAAATACAAGAAAGGAAAGGATTACAATGCACAAAGTCAAGCATACTGAAATTGGGGGCCGGTTTTAGCCTGCTGTATTAGGGTGGGCTGGGAGAAATGATGGGTGGGAAACGTGTGGTAGGTAGCCCAGAGGTTAGAGGAGCAGACTAGTAGCCCGAAGGTTGCCAGTTCCAGTCACTGGCCAGATGGCACACAAATCTGGCAGAATGACAGCTGGTGTGCTGCGGCACAATTTCATTGAAACTCTGCACATTGTACAAATCATCTTTTTTGTTTTATGCTAATTTGAAGTACCCCCATACGTTCAAAGCCGTGTGCCTTAATTGGAACTTAAGTGGGTCATGTTTCCAATGAGAGCTCTCACACCCTCGCTACAACTTCCAGCACTGCTCAGAACCATGGCGCACATCGCAGCACCGTCCACTGCCAGCCATTATATTAAACACAGAACAAGACCTAAGATCAAATCTCCTGCCCTACGTGACGCTGCCCGACGCGACGCTCCGTGGCTCGTCCGGGATGCGACCCACTTCACGTTGAAGCTCGGCCATAAGAGAGTCAGACCAAGAGGGGATCTGAAACCTGAAGGCTTCCTCCACACAACACTTACTCTTGATATTGTACTTTTTGGTTTGTGAAGTGTTATTTAAATACAGCGTTATTGAAAACATCCGTTTTAACCAATGTCAATGTCAACTAAACGTCTGTGTCGCGACAGCCCTATTTTGAAAGGTTGGTGGCACAGTGCCACTGTTATATTACGTGTGGATAACTCTCTCTCTCTCTCTCTCTTCTTGTGTCTGACTGTTACGCTTTACCCTCTCTCGCTCTTCACTCACTCACTCTGTTGCAGCGTGCACACACGTCACATGGTACGCTCTTAGGGTACGTTCGTTTAGTGGACCGGGTGCGCACGCTTGCATGTGACAGGGCAAGTGTCCCATGAAACTTGATCGTTTCATTGCGGTTTCAAGCGCGCTCTAAGTCTAACACAACCAAGCCACGCAGCCAACGGACACATCTCTCCACAACATAAACGGAATATTTAATACTTTCCCAGACTGGGTTTGTCAGAGCAACAGCCCCCACCCTCGGCATGCTCCGAGAGACGCTCTGTGCAGCCGATGGGTCTGCTTCAGAGCTCTGGTGTTTTACTACCTGAACAAGATGAAGAAGAGGTGGCGGGCTGTAGGCTGCCCACCCAATCAGAAGTTAGAAACGGTACTGGTACTGTGTTATTTTTCAATTGGCTGAACAAAAAGAATATTTTTTTTCTTAGATTTTGATTGGGTTGGCAAGATGCAGGTTTGGGTGGGCTGAGGCCACCCCTGACCCTCGCTATCGCCGGCCCTGACTGGAATAGAAAGTCGTGTGCAGGAGGAAGGAGGAAGCTTCATTCCTGTGTCTGATCAGACTAACGTGTGGCTCCGCTCAATGTGAATTATTGATTTCAGAGGGCAGAGATTTATGAGTTTCTCCTGATTATTGCAGACACAGCTATCCCAACATACACCAGCAGTGAAAGAGTTGAAGCAGAAGCAAACGCTAAGAAGGAAAAATGGTCGATTATGAGATTTATGCTTTGTGAGCGTAAATGAAGCAGCGGATGGTGTGCACTAGCCTGCTGTCAGTGTGTGTTACGTTACACACGCACGCACGCACGCACACACACACACACAGGGCCTACCAGTACACTTGCGACTGCTGTCGTCTCTCTTGGAGGAGCTCATGAGCTTGCAGTTGAAGTTCTCCTCCCAGTACTCAGCGAACCACACGTTCCTCCGGTTGTTCTCCAGAGTCCGGGACATGAAGTACGCATCGAACCCTGAGGAACACCACACACACGTCAGCAACTTGGACACCAACATAGCAATTAGCTCACTGTGGCATGTGTGTGGTTGGTGGCTGGTTTAAGCAGACTCACCTAGCCAGAGTCAGGCTAATTGGTTTGGCTGGCTGCGGGCCATTGATTAATCAAGGCCCACAGGTTAAACCAGCCACCACCACACACACTCAGAGAGCGGTAGCATGCTAGCACAGTTACCACCTGCTCTGTCATTCATTTTCAAACCTTGCAATAAACCGGATTCTTCGCCACCTTCCTGTGTCCTGCTGTTTTGGGAGCCCTTTAAGAAGCCACTTAGGTGGCGTGTGTTGCAGTCATCTTTGCTACACTGGCCAGTGTAGGGCCTTGATTAGTCAATGGCCCACAGGTGTGCAGCCTCACCCAGCCACCAACCACACACACTCGCCCTTGAAATAGTTTAAGAAGATGTCTTCTGTTCTGTGATGTGACGCATGTCCAAGAGAAAAGGGGTATAGGAGGGACAGTGTTTGCCGTTCACTGAACGGATTTCCTTTTTACAGACCTAACTGGAACATATCCTTAACCTAGCCCAACCCTAGCCCAACGCAGCCTAGCACCAGTGTCTGTTTGTGATGTACATTCACAGCAGGGCAGCAGTCATTTATTGATGTCAAATGCATTAAAAACCTCGGCTTGAATAAACGATGACTGCCCATGAACCTGAACAAGAACACAGACACGGTACAAAGTAAATTAAACAGACCAACGCGTCAGCGATGAAGCCATGTGTACGTATTTGCTGTGTGTTTGTGCATTTGTTTTGTTCATTAGACCTCGTGTTTATTTGACTTCGCTAGTTTTGACATGAAGCACTTTGTTTCTCATGCTGAAGAGGTGGTTCATCAGACATTGAGTTGTACCTGTTATTATGTTACCTCGCGTGTTTTACCACACTAACTCACGGCCCGACCATACAGCCAACAACATCTGCAGGCTGCCGGTCGTTCGGTCTTAAGGTCGCTATATATTAGCGCGATGCCATTCACTTTTATAAGCTGCCGGTACCTTTTCTGACAGCATATCCTGCGCTCTGTCACTCAGAGCCTTACACTCGGACTGCTGAGGGAAAATGAGCTGTCTATTAGAAAGCTCACTTCTCTCAAGAAGCCCCTTTCATAACTTCCTCTCATCTCCTCTTAAGTACGATCTCCTGGCTGACGGAAGGCGCCTCTCCCTGTCACCCGTACTGCAGAGACGTGTCCTTGACGCCCGCTGATTATGTCACATGACTTGATGAATTTTAATAATTCCTGACAGGTTTAAATTAGGATCTCGACCTCTATAGGGTTTAGACGCCGGTCTGTGCCGACACAGCACACAGTCAGGATGAGATGAGCACAGGAGGGATTTGAATAGTGTGTGTGTGTGTTTATGAGTGAGATCATGTGAATGTATGTGTGTTTCTGTGTGTTTGAATGTGTGTGTGCTTGTGTGTGTGTGTGTGTGTTTGTGTGTGTGCATGTGTGAGTGGAATGTGTGTGTGTGTGAGTGTGAATGTGTGTTCGGGTGTGAGTGAATGCGTGGGTATGTGTGGGTACATAGGGGAGTCAGTGTATGTGTGTGTTTGTATGTGCACGTTTGAGTTTGTGTGTGTGTGTATGTGCGTGTTATTAAAGTGGGGGTTGAAGTCAGATATTAAAGATACATGAAATAATAAATTACACTGTGAAAGAATCCAAGTTAAAGAGAC
>OMKP01020974.1:11172-22445 GCA_900302375.1 Bathygadus melanobranchus
TAGCCAGCTAAACCATCCACCTCAGACTCCTCCTGAGAGGCAAAAAAAGTCCATGAACACACTGATATTTACAAAGGCATGTTATGAAATGAGTTCACTCAATGTGTGTGTGTGTGAGTGTGAATGTGTGTTCGGGTGTGAGTGAATGCGTGGGTATGTGTGGGTACATAGGGGAGTCAGTGTATGTGTGTGTTTGTATGTGCACGTTTGAGTTTGTGTTGTGTGTGTATGTGCGTGTTATTAAAGTGGGGGTTGAAGTCAGATATTAAAGATACATGAAATAATAAATTACGCTGTGAAAGAATCCAAGTTAAAGAGACACACTCTGACAGCGAGAGAGACATAATTTATGGTTTACTTTGTGAAACTGGGTGACGGCCTCTCTCAGAGCAGCACTGGGAGGGACTGAAATAGTCACTTCTGGCCTCATTCAGCCCTCCACTCTGATTGGCTAGATCGTTCAATATGCAGGACCATTCCCACTCCACAGCACCAGGCGCACGAGTTCAAAGTGATCATCGTTGTGGATTTGAACGTGAATGTGTCACACAATCAATTAAGAAATGTAAATAAAGTAAAATGAATCCGTCGATTCAAATCAAATCATTCGATCAATTTGAATTTGTCACCCGATCAGCCACATAACTAACCAATACACAAACTAAACGAGCTAATCAATCAAGCACTCACAGCAGATATGTCTTCCTTATCAAGGGAATAGAAGAATAGAAGAAAGAAGTCAGTCTCTGGATTATGTTGGGCTTGTGTTGTGCTTCTCTGTGTAACAGTGTTTGTCCCTGTTATATTGTGTGTTGTCTGTCTGTGTAGTAATGTGTCTCTTTGTAATGCTGTGTGTTGTCTTCTCTTTGTAATGCTGTGCGTTGTCTTCTCTGTGTAACGTTGTGTGTTATGCTTCTCTTTGTAAAACTGTCTTTCTCTGTGTAGTAGCATGTCTCTTTGTCAAGTTGTGTGTTGTGCTTCTCTTTGTAATATCGTCTATCTCTCTGCAATAGTGTGCGTCCCTTTGTAATATAACACGACCCAGATGTACAGAGGCGGGTTCCAGGTCTCTTTTAAATCACCTCTTCTTCAAAGACAGGTGAGACGTGACTCACCTGTATTCACTCTGTATTCGCACTACAAAGGGTTGGGAAAGAACAAAAAGTCAATGCTTGTGGAAGTAAAATATTTGTTTTATGTTTTATACCGCCCAATTTGTCCATAATGGTCAGATGACTAAATTAGCGAGATCCGGCCGTTTACTGCTCTAAATTATTTCCAAATGGACAGTAATTAAAAAAAAGATAGATAATTGAAAAGACATTTGAGTAACATTAAGTAAGATAACAAAAGTAATAAGTAAGATAACAAGATGAGAAGTGATCCATGTTGGGGTGAGGGATAGTGTAGTTTAAAGTGGACATGTCTCTGTGTGTGTGTGTGTGTATGTGTGTGTGTGTGTGTGAGGCCAAGTGAGGCTGCTTACACACACACAGTCCAACATACTGCATATAGTACATTTACATTTACATTTAGGGCATTTGGCAGATGTTTTTATCCAAAGCAACTTACAATAAGTACATTTGTCGAAAGAGGGAAGCAACAATATATCGCTGATGGTACAGTACAATTAGAATAGAACAAATTTCAAGCACTCATGATTGCTAGGTTGACCCATTGATGGTAAACAGAAAGATAGCCAGGATACGATGCTACACAATGCTAAGTACTATTTCAAGTGCCAGGACGTACAAACATATAAGTGCTAGGGATCCAGGAGGGGATGGGATTCAAGCCCTGTTTGAGTCCGTGGGAGAGGGTTAGGGAGGAGAGGTGGGTAAGAAGGGAAGCTATGCAGAGTCCAGGTGAACTTTGAATAGGTGAGTCTTGAGTCTCTTGCGGAAGCTAATGAATGACTGCTGTCCTGACATTGGTCAGGAGCTCGTTCCATCACTGCGGTGTAAGGACAGAGAAGAGTTGTGACTTGCTGGAGCGATGTTTGTTTGATCTTAGTGACGGTGGTACCAGTTGGCCAGATGAAGTTGTTGAGCGGAGCACTCGAGCTGGGGCATGGGGTCTGACTATATACTATATAGTAAGCAGAAGCATCTATATATATATATATTATGTATATATATATACATCTATATATTCTAAGTGTCTGTTATTCCAACAGTAACCACTGTAGAACACATCCAAATGGTGACGTCATCAACAATAACAGGACTCTCACCTTGTCCACACCTATCTTCCATCACACTGACCTTTGAAACTGACCTGCAGCAAATTAACTGTCAGATTAAAATCAAACATCAGCACACAGACACACACACACACACAGTGAGGGAAAACCCCCCCTAAGACACGATTCAGAAAAACAACAAAACAAAGGCGTCCCAGCCATCTCCCGTAGGTGCGGCAACCGCATGCTCACACATGAAGAGATGAGGCACCCCAGGGTGGCTGCGTGCATGTGCGGCCGCCCTGGGGTGTGCTAGCGTGGGAGTGTTTGATCTTAATATGAGCATAAACCCCCTCTGTTTGTGGAGCTCCTGCTGTCACATCTGCTGTTCTAAGCGCATGTTGCGACTCCCAGCTATGTACGGAGCTGGCTCCATCATAACAACGCCCAGCGCTGTGGCCTCACTACCGACGTGTACTTGGAGGAGAGCGCTCAATCAACATGCTGGCCCTGGTCGCTGCTGTCCGTCAACATGAATGGGGATCCATTCACTTCACCCACTCCAAGGACCGGGGGAACCAGATGGAGGGAGGATACGTGTAGAATTGTGATCCCTTCACTTCCGATTTGGGTCACATGGTTCTGGACCCGGTACAGCTCCATGATCCACGAGCCAAGTTTGTAATTCAGGTCTCTGTTCCGTCATTCCCCGTGGCGGAGTTCCCGGGCCGGTACGTACTGAGGCGGCACCAGAGAGTGGACCTGTCCACTCAGATATAACTCTCTGGGTCTCCCGCTACACAGAAAGGTGTTTAGATTTAACATACTGAATATGTGCATTTGGGAATCGCCAACTCATTCCATGCACTATATGCCAAAAATGTCTACTAGCATCTTTGCTCACACGGTAATATAGCAAAATCACACATTTTCCATGTTCTTTCTTGGTTTACTTTAAGGGCAGGATAGCCTAGTGGTCAGGGGTTTGACGACCAGCGACAAGGTCCACAGTTATTTGTTTATTTAGCAGAATGTAGCAGAATCTTTTATTAAAAAGTGATTTGCAGGGAACTCAGATACAGCTCCTTACAGAACAGGTAGGGGTTAGCACATCTCAAAGCTCAAAGCTCTTTACAATTAGCGCCACACATCAACGTTTGAGCTAAACTGGAAGGGGCCTGTTGTTGTGGTTGATGGTAAAATCCATGAAATATGTTGTTGTTGTTGTTGTTGTTGTTGCTGTTTTAGCCTTCAGAGTTCAAGTACGCCTTTGGTAATTTGCCGTGAATGTCAAAATACTGCAATTATGGACACTAACCCTAACCCTAACCCTAACCCTTTATCTACATAAATAAGTAGATAAATGGGCCTCTATGGAAAATGGGTGTCTGATGAGGTGCTAAATAGCAGCAAGACTTCACTTTAGCTGAAAAGAATAATGAAATAGTTTCCCAGACACCACTGCCTGTATTTAAAAAAAAGGCATTACATGTCAAGTTTATTTATCGCACACTTTTACAAACAAACAACCAGTAGCAAAATGCTTTTCTACCGACTGAGCTTTATCAAAAATATAACCTGCAAATGTAAGGAAATAGAAATAAACAAGATAAATAAGACACCAAACAACAGCAAAACACAGCCCCAGCTATACCAAAGCACAGATGTGTAGCTCTTTTCCTCCAACAATAACCAAAGCGAATGTTCCAGGCTTTAGAGAGAGAAACTCAGGCCGGAGGTCGAGGTACGAGCGTCTTGACCACGCAGCACAAAACGGAGGTTAGCCAGGGGTTAGCCGGGGGTTGGCAGTTGTGGCGGTACAGAGGGGAGACTGGGCTTTGCGGGTCAGTGTTTTGGGAGGGCCGTGTGCGGTAGACACCGGGGGTGTTGCGGCACCTTATCCTTCTGAATTATCAGCACCTCGGTGCCACCCGCTCAGGATGGGAATGTCAGATTTTCTGGGTCAGATAGAGTGTGTGCGTGTGCGGGGCTGACAGGACAGGTTTTGTGGGGGTGTTTTCTGCTCGTCGTCGACACAGGGACGACTGGGATACAGCTTGTTTTACAGAGTGGTTTTAACACTAGCGAAAATGGGATGCTTTTCTGTTTTTCATTGTGAAGCACTTATTTTGGTTTTATTTTGCTTACTTGACTGCTGCTTGTGTCGAAGGTGCATAATAGATGAAGGTAATATTATTGGTGTTTAACATGACTTAGATCAAATGTAGTATTTTTTTATATATAATAAATTGCATACTGTCTGTTGTATTTGCAATGGATTCTTTGCTGTGTGTTCATTTCAATAATTTCCAAAATGCTGGAAATGATTGAATGAAAAGTATTTTCACTCATTGTAATGCAACACAGATAAAGTCAGAATAAAGAAGAAGATGGAAATAACCAGGGGCTAATATTACCTATCAAACACATGACCTACTTCAAACACAGACCTGACTCCCCACAAACTCCCTATTGCTCCAAGGAAGAGTCAGTCAAAATGTTTTCAACAGCCGGTCAGAATGCTATTCAACAGTCAGTCAGAGCGTTGCTCATTAGTTGATCCGCACTATTAAACAGACATGACATACTGAAGATGCCTTGCAACGGAGGGTAGGCGGTCTGTTTGTTCTGTTGCTCTACCTTAGCAACACCTACCCCAATTCACCCTAATTAGTGTGCAGCAGAATCTAATAGTGCATATTGCCACATACACATGACCTAAATTAGTGCATGCAATTACATCTGTTTTTTATATTGCTGAATGTGTACATCTGTGCGTTATTATTCTGAAAGGCCGCTAGTTTGATGCGACAGTTTTAGGTGCCTTTGAGCAATCAGCTAAGACATAGCTGCTCACTGCAGGTGACCTAAGGCTATTAGTGTATAAAAAATAACATGAGTGTATACCTGGGGTTGACGCTTGTTTAATGTCTTAATCACTGTCGTAATCAGGTAGTGGTTAGGGCATCTCACTCAGGAATGTCTCCAGGTAGACTGTGGACAATTGGGGTTGGAACCTTTTTTCTGAGAGTCAAACACCCTAACCGACTAGACTATCCTGTCCATGATTGTGCTCGCCATTAAAACGGTGTGTGTCTCTGTTATGAATGTTAATATGCTACCTGACGGGCGACAGTAGCTCAGGGGGTAGAGCGGCTGTCTGGCAACCGGAAGGTTGCTGGTTCCGCCTAGCTAATTGTCGAGGTGTCCTTGAGCAAGACACCTAACCCTAACTGCTCCCGACGAGCTGGTTGTTACCTTGCATGGTTGACACCACCGTCAGTGTATGACTGGGTGAATGTGAGGCAAATGTAAAATGCTTTGGATAAAAGCGCTATATAAATGCAGTCCATTTACCTGACTGCGTGTATATAACAACAGATGGATCTGCTTCATACAACATGGTTAATATCACAGCATTAACACCCAAGACACGTCGTGAGAGAGGCACTTGTCGCCGCGATTCGCTGATTGTTGACGTCGAGTTGGTTCTGTTATTTTCAAACACATTCATTAATTAGAGAACAAACTACCATGACCGGAAGCTTGTTACGGAAGAAGTTTGAGAAACATTCTCAGACTGTTTAAAACGTTGAGCTCAGTGGCGTGATCGTTCTGAGTGAGAGAGAGAGGTATATGCAGTGGCGGTTCTGCTTGGAAAGGCTTCCATGCGTTAATGGATGTTGTCATTATGCTAATTACCATGGACACTTGGTCAGAATAAACAACATCCATTTACACATGAAAGCTAAAGGCTGTCAAAACAGTGCAGCCGCGTAGGATAATTAGCATGTCTGTAGATAGACATAGAGATAGATAAATAGACAGATATAGCTAGATAGATGGAGAGATATATTGAGATAGAATGATAAATAGAGATATAGAGACAGTATATATACCATTTCATTTACTGTACTCTTTAGCTAAGGGTAAAGCAGAGCCTGTGTCCACACCAGCTGACCTCAGTGGTGGGATCCGAACGTGAGGTGGTGGTCCAGGAATAGCTGGTGGTGACGTGCTGAGAATCACTGTCACCTCCAGGCCACTGGCCACTGTTAGACCACCACTCAGCACAACCTGTGTGTGTGTGTGTGTGAGTGTGTGTGTGTGAGTATGTATGCATGGATTAATAATAATCAAATAAAATAACAAAAAAAATAATAATAATAATACATTGTTATGTGTATGTATGTACTGTATATGTGCATATGTATATAAATAGAGGTTTTCAATAGAGTATATGTGTGTGTGTGTTTGTGTGTGTGCGTGTGTGCTTGTGTGTGTGCTTGCTTGTGTGCTTGTGTGAGTGTATGTAGAACACCGACTGCTGTCTGACGTGTACAGAATGTATTCTTTTTAGTTAGCCATCTGGAGCGCTGTATTTTAATTCTTGGGAGCAAACACAACTGCAGATCTGTTTGTATTCTCACTGTCTACCTCTGCAACCTTCAAGTCAAACCAATATCTTTGTGTCTGAGTACCAAGAGGAATGCAGGGTGGCAATTAGACGAGAGGTCCAAAGTTGATGTTTCTAATATTGCAGAAGATGCCGTGCTTTGCTTCTGTCATTTAGCAGAAGCTATTCAAAGCAACTTCTGTGTGTGTTGAACACATGAATGTGTCGGGACATGGGTGTGTGCTTGTCTCTTGTTATTATGAGTTTGTTCGCTTAATGCAGTGTATGAGTGTCTGTATATATCTGTGTACATCATCTCATTGTAGGAGTTGGTTATGATTTAGTGTTTGTTGTTAACGATGTCATCCTTCACAAGGAGTTCCAGGTGGAACTAGTTTCAGGCCAATTACAGAACCCGGATTCTATTGGATAATGTGACCGCAGAAGGCGGAGCATCGGCTTTATAAGCTGAATCAAAAATGGATGCTAGGGTGACGTACACAGGTTGTGCTGGTGGAAGTACTTTTTGACAAATATATTTTTATATTTATGTGGTCGGCTTTTGAAACTCTCTCCTGATCATTTCTGGGCCTGATCACACCCTTCTTAACATCATCATCTACATCCTCACAACCTTCTGGTACATGAAGGAGCAAGCAGGGGTTATGGGCATCTGGCTCAAGGATGACTATAGGCTTGCCACAAGACTATATTGTATTTTATCCTAGAGCTGAATTCACCATCGGTTGATTTGGATAAAAAGCATCTATGAAATAGAAAACAAATACTTCCTCTTATAATAACCCAACTGTGTTGAATCTGAAAGCTGCATCAATATGTACCTGACCTCTAGGGGGCATATCATATAGTTTAATGCAATCTGATCGAAACAGAATGATTTGATCTCAAAGACAACACCCTCTTCTGCTCATCATGGAAGTAAAGTGTCCATTCGTTGAAGACACCAATCAGTGGTAACTTTATTAGCATTGGAAACAAACAAGAACACATTCCATATCAGCACAGTTCCTAAGGGAAAAGAAAGAAAGATAGAGTTCTCAAAAAAGCATCACAAAGCATTCAATTAAAAATTGTATGCTTTTAATTGAATCCTTTGTGGTCCTTTATGTTGGTCCATTTAGTTGCTAACTTGATCTGAGGAACCAGATCAAGTTTATTTTTAAATGAGTCTGGGATCGGTGGACTTTAATGAAAGAACATCCAGATCCTCTTAAGCTAAAAGTGAAATCCTATACCCAGCAAAAAGCTTATGCCTGGAAACCTAGACTAAACACAGGCTCTTATCAAAAGTTGTCTTGCACTGTTGTGGAAGCCTGAATTTTAAGCATTACATTGCCATTGACTGCTGCTTGATGCTCTATAATCCAAAGTGCCTTACAAGGGAGGCTGAGAACAACAATTCAATACTTTCGATACCATTAAATAATATTATTAAACAATAATTAAGCATTAACTGAAAAGGCAGTGAGATGGCCTAAGAGGGTCTTTGTAAAAGTTGGTTAGTCCACCCATCCATCCATTCAAATTTAGTTATTTATTTGGATTGGACCGGACACATAAGTAGAAATACAATGACAGGTGACTCAGTGGCTCAAGCCGCTAGTGAACTAACGACATCGTGATTGTCGCCTATGTTAGCCTGTGGTCCTATTCCCATCTAGCATACCCACTTCATGTTTGTCCTTTTAAACTTCCCATTAAAAACACATATCTTCCACTATTCTGGTCTTGGTCCAGGTGTGGGCAAGGTGTCAGCTGGTAGGGTGTCCTGCCAGCAGAGGTCAGGTTGGAGGTCTATGGGCAGGCTGTGAAGGTCTGGTATCAGAGCCTCATGCCAGCTCTGAGGTTGAAGGTTAGTACAGAGTTAGAGTTCACGGAGTTCAGTGCCAGAATGAGTCAGCTCTGAGATTTACAATGAGTCAGCTCTGAGCATTACAAAGAGTCAGATCTAAGCCTTACAAAGAGTCGGCTCTGAGCTTCACAATGCGTCAACTCTGAACTTTACAGAGTCGGCTCTGAGCTTTACAAAGAGTCAGCTCTTGAGCTTTACGGAGTCGGCTCTGAGCTTTACAAAGGGTCAGCTTCTCTGCTTTCACTGTTCTTGTTTGTGGTCATGAACACAAACACCACCACTGCTTGCTTGGGCTGTTCGTCTTTACAAGTATTTTAATACAGTTTTTAATATCAGGTTGTGGCAATTGGTAATCTTGTTGTGTTCCACCTGTGGCTGTTCATGAAATGTTTATCTACGAGAGCTGGGGGAGACATCAGTGTTTACAGTTGTTTTTTGTAGATAATGGGAAATGTAGTTTAGCAGTGTATCTCTCTTAGGAATGACGTTCAATGCAGCAATAATAAAACAATTACACCTTCCTACCAGCAACCTCCAGAAATATGGAGGTTGCTGGTGGTGCTTACATCAAGACAAAAATTGTCATGTCAAAGAATACAAAATCGGGTGTATGTTATTGATGTTACCTAATCAATGAGACCAAGGAGCTAATTGCTGTTCTTTATGGTTTTTGTGTCTTCGTGTTGACAGTTAGGAAGTTGCGATCACTGCTAGCATGCATGACCTCAGTATCAAAGGGACCATTGGATTGCAAACAGCTCTGTGGTTATATTCGAGGTGTTGATGTTGAAGAATGAATAGTTAAAGTATAGCTGAACCCCCAGTTTTAGCTTGACTTTGAACACTATGAGATTAAAAAAAAAGGTATGTTAATAATTAAGTTAATAAATTAATAAAAGTGATATATGAAACATGACATGAGTTTGGGGTATAGTGAAATGTTCACAAACTGGTTGGCGGAGAGAGTTGTTCAAGATCATAGACGACATACGAGATAAAATACGTTTTTTTGGTTAATTGCCACTTAATAAATTAGTGTTCCAGTACCAGTTTAGTTGTATGAATTAAACAGATACATGTTGTCCCTCACACCTGGGGAGAACATTTGTAATTTTTATGTTGATAAAGTTTCTAAAAGCAAAACCTTTTTAAAAGAAATACCTCTGGCATGCCCTTCCTTTCAGGACCAAATAGTCTGAAAAAAAGCTGAATGAAAAACAGCAAGGAACCAAACAAGCCTCCATCAGTGGTCTGAGCAAATACTGGAGCCAAGCTGAGACTGTAATGAGCAAAAGTAAAGCTAAGTACCAAGGACTGAATGGACAGCCAGGCTCCAGTGCCAGAATGCAAAAAGTCCATTACTTGCCTCCCTTATTTAGCCTTGGAGGATGAAAAGGTACAAAAAAGAAGTCATTTAATGCCCTGCTTTAGGATAACAGTAATCCTTCACTTGAAATGTAAAGGGCTTTGTGAGGGTACAATGAGTTACACAAGAATGGACCCGTAAGTAGAAATAAAATGACAGGAATTACAGTTTTGCACTGGCTCAAATTCCATTTTCGCCACTTAGACAAAGAGCGGACAAAGTAATACAATATATGTAACTAGGGAGAACAGACATGCATTGCTATTGAATGTTTTCCATTTGGTTGCCTGTTGAAAGCAACGCAGCAGGAGAGAGGAACGGATCTCAGCAGGGTGGTATAGCATTAGCTGCCTCATTATTCTGTAACATTATTGTAGTGTCGACGTTAGCCAGTCAGACAGAAAGAAAGACACAAAGAGAAAGAAGGAAAGAAAGAAAAATAAAGAAAGTTAGCTAACACATTTCGGCTGGTGTGGTCGGTTTCAGGGAATTAGCGTCTCTCATCGTTTCATCTTTTGTCAGGTTAGCATGTCTGCTCACATCGCTACCATGTGAATCCACAGTGACAGGCGGCCAGGGGATCATTCAGACTGAATTACCGAACAACTCCTAGGATACATGCACTCTTCTAGTGGCTACACTGCCCTATCCGACTGTAGCATTGACCTAAAACAAAACCCAGAGCCGCACTTTCGAACACAACCTCTACATGGTGACTGGTTATTTCTTAATTGTTGTTTTGTTCTGCAATTAGCCATCCATCCATCCAATATGTCAATGTTTGATGAGGTGAACAACTGTTGGTTCGAACCTGCTGAACAACCTTTTGAACAACCTCTCGGTAAGTAAATTCAACCTGACATTAAACTGAATATGTTATGTAAAACATACAGTATGTACGAAACAACATCAACTATTAACTGACAAAGGGACACAGTTATTCTGAACCTATTCCAGTTTCTGTTTTTCCAGGTACATCCTTGAATATGAAACAATTCAATTGTGCCAACATCCATATACAGAAATACACAGCATACTTTGGTTTCAGAGATGTTCACTGATTTTCCTCTTTGAATGTGCAGGAGGGAATCCATTTTGGTGGATGCACACCATGTTGTAAACATTGAAAACAGATTAAAATCCACAGTCTGTTATCTCTCATGTACACATGGATTCACTCAACCCACAAACCGGGGGTTTAACAGAAAGATGTCGGCGCTAGGAAGGTTGCGGAGGAGCTGATGTAGCAAGCAAGCTGCCTTAACAAATTGATCCTTATTCTTTCTTTTGACTGAGGTAAACACTTTAAGCCATGAGACAGTGACAGATAGTGCCAAAGCACAAAGAGATAAAGCTATATTTTTTTATTTTATTTGACAGACTATGACCATAAGTTTGGAGTCAGCTAATATTTGAGGATCTATTAAATCCCACTATTCAATTAAATCCTCATATA
>OMKP01020979.1:4527-23287 GCA_900302375.1 Bathygadus melanobranchus
CATTCACCCTAATCCCAAATGCTGCAAATATAGGTGACAAGAGGCTTATGTATGTAAGTATGCATGTATGTATGTATGTATGTATGTATGTATGTGTGTGTGAGTGTATGTGCATGTGTGTTTGCGTGTCTAATGTTCATGCATGTGCCACTCCACAACATTCCACTCCCCGAGACATTCTTCCAGGCGATCTCTCCACCATCCGGAGGCCCTGGGTTAAAGCAACAGCCGGGCCACACACTCACCCAGCCAGAAATCTCCTCCACGTCTGATAAGGATCGAAGAGGCTCTCGCAGAGCAGCAGCCCGTACTGCATCACCGCCTGGAGAGGTTCCTTCTCTCCACCGCCCTTCTTCAGCTGATGGACACACGCACACAAAAACAATGTTAACAGATGCAGACCTCATGGCTTAGGAGGAAACCAAACAAAACATTCCAAAAGACAGAAGGTAAATCACACACCCACTTCTCTATTCAGTAAACTAGTTATTTGACTTTCTAATTTAAAAGTGTGTGCGTGTGTGTGTGTGTGTGTGTGTGTGTGTGTGTGTGTGTGTGTGTGTGTCATGCCATATGAATCACTCTCTAGCATCAGACTGTATATCATCATCTCTCTGCATGTTGGCCTAACGTGCAGTAAATTATCTGAAGAGCATGAAATACCGGGTGGCTTGGGAGATCCAGGCCATGTTATAAATAACACACAAGATGTTATCTGCCTTGTGTTTACACTGTTGGCCCTTACCTGGTTCAAACAGTAATTCAAAAGCTTGATAGTTTCAAAAACAAAGCCAGGTGTCTTTTCAGCATCGAGGTTTTCCATATTTCTGTAGAAGAAGTGCAGAGGAATGCAAAGCAAAACATTGATTGGTGTTAAGCTGACACAAAACAGAACAATATCCTCATTGTTTATGCTAATGGTGATGATGAAAATGATGATGTTGATGACCCCCAGCATTACCTGCACACGATGATGAAGAACTTGATGAGCAGCAGTGGGTGGGGGACGCTGCTGTTCTGCTCTGCCCCAGAGAGGTGGAGGGCACTGTGCCAGAGCTGGGTGCTGAGGAACACCAAGACCTCTCTGGGAAGCAAGGGCACCTCTGACCTGCACTCATCCACCCTGGGAGAGGGGGAGGACAGGGGGAGCAGTATTCAAACACTGCTGTTTATGTTATTCAGTCTAAAATTAGTCTCCACAGGAGGTCAGGGTTCATCTGACAGATATCGTTCACATGCAAAACGCTCTAGATTAGAGGAGGGAGGTGATTGAGTATAAATAAAATCTATGTCAACCCCACTCACCTGCGGGGCTCCAGTGACTGCACATCTATAAGCCTCTCAAAGGATGCCACAAATGCCTCCAGCCACTGTTGTAGATAGCCCACATCTTTCTGCAAGAGGGCGGAGAGAAGATTTCAAATACACGGGTCCAAGGCAAACTGATAAAGGTGTTTTTTTGTATGGAGTGAGGAGAAAGGCGTCAGTTCAGTGACTTTGCACTCTCCTTTTCACAACAAAGGCTAGCATGTTCTACACTTACACATAGTCCAACTTTTATCGCACAAGACTGGCATTACTACATGATCTTTTGTATTAAATGCTACACTGTAGCAGAAATAAATGTTTTAAAATTGGGTGCTTGTCTGCATAGAGAATCGCCAGGAGTTATCGCCTCACTTATCAGTGTCAGAATTGCAGCATATCCTGCCTCCTCTCCTCTCACAGAAGACTAAAGTGACACACTAGGACTAAAGCACTAGACATATTTCAGCACACAAATGGAACAATTCAACTTGTAAGAGCTGCTATTATTCAACTTCAAGACTTCTTGAAATGATTGATTGACACAATTTTGTGTATGTTTTAGAGCGAATAACCACGAAAGGTGTTGGTGGTGTGCATCCTGCGTTTCAAAACAAAAATATTAGTAACATATTAGTACCTCACTTCCCAAAAGCTATACAGCAACTACTGTGCAACTGGGCAGTGCATAGACATTACACAGTTTGTCACATACAGCAGTACAAACCTCTGCAGCAACTGTAAGCAGCATTGAAAAAGACAATTAATTCATATTCAGGGAGACACAGTTTGCATTATTTCTGAAGCATTTGTCCTCCCCAAGTGTACATTACCAGCTGCTGATCACTTGGAAGCCAGTCCATGTCTCATTGTTTGAAGCAGAGCAGAGGGCCAGGTTCATCAGAACCAGGTCATTGAGGAGTGCTAGGTACAAGCTCAGCACATCTCTAACGTAGCAATACTGCATTTCCTGCAACCAGAACTAAGCATCTGACTCAAGCAAGAGACCAGGAAATGCAAAGTCACTTTAACCGAAACTTATTTCCTTTATACTTTAACCCAGCCCCCCGAAACCCCCTTCATCTTCATGGGTCTGACGCTTATTATGACAGATAAGTGGGAGGTATCCACGACAACCAACAGTCATGTTAAACTCAATAGGACAATGCATTTTTAAAAGATGAAAATGTTTGAATACAATATCATTCTCATTAAAAATGGTCATTTATGAATGGCTGCATCTGCCACACGCAGGGGAGCAAATTTAAAAGTGATACAAATGGAATTTGTATGTATGAGATAACATTAGTTCAATTAAAAACTGGTACCAAGTTATGCATATTGCATTTTGAGTTATATTAAACAACACTATATTTGGATTTAGGCTGTGCTATGATTCAAATTCTACACATGCATACCCTAGAAGAACAAATAGTGTAAGATAGGAAATTGCTTAACATTGTGTTGCGTCATGTTACTTTGGTCTGGACATCAATAGGCGTAGACGTAGTGTTAAAAGACGTTGGAAATGTATGCAACATCTCTTCTGCTTTATACCCTCGTCTTTACCCAGGAGTGTGAGTGCATAATCATGAGTCAGATTTGACAGCATGTAAATAGGTCTAACAGAAAACAAATGATGTGAAAACGTCCAATTATCAGTGATAGGAAATGTGTCCTGTTCATTTGGGAATGGTCTTGTTTGGGCATGTTGCTAAAAAGAAATATGACAGAACAAAATTGAACAAAGCTTTGATAGATACTACACAGAGGCGGTTGGATTACCTCACTCTAAAAACAATCAACTGGTTAACCATCAAATGAGGAGCAAAACCAAGGGAAATACCAAAGTTACTGAAGCCTAAAGGTATACTACGAGGTATTAGGAATAAGGTAATCTGGGCATGACTGTTAAGTCCCCAACAAATCCTTGCCTAGCACCTGACTACAACAATCAACAAACTCACTTGAAGAAAGCGAATCATAATTGGATTACTTAAAAACAAAAACAACAAAGGTTGCTGGTACAGTTCACATAAAAATAATCGCTTATGATTCTTCTTTTAATCGGTTTGTATCTATTTTATAATCTGTGCTCTCTCCAGACATTGCTAAAATGAGCCAGGCAGCTGTGCTGTTCTCTACTGCTTGGCATTCTGCTTCACTCCAACTTCCTGTACCAGTGAAAACAAAGAGCACTTTCAGCTTCCTGGTTGGCTTGTCTGTTGGTAAACAGGAGAGATTGGGGCTATTTGGAATTGCACTTGTCACTATTTGTGTAGACATTAAATAATCAAATTGTGACCCAGCAATGCTATTGCATGAGTTCAGATTAGAAGCATGTGTCATGGTGGTAGCATGAATAGGATAATAATGCAAAGGCAATGTTGTCTCGTGAAAAGGAGGTTTCACATCTGTGTTGATCACGTGCCAGAGCAATTGTTATGACCATCTCTACACATTATGTGCATCTCTTCACTAGACGCCTTAATTACAGCTATTGGTAGCATCTCCCTCCATAATAACATCCATTTCTGTAGAGGGATGACATGCCCTACCCTTCATTAACTCTAATTGTACTTAATTGTCCAGAAAGGGAGTTTATGATTCATTTATATATGCATTTATTGGAATTCCTTCTAGCTCCACAGGCAACAGAGACATAGTAGTAGTAGTATTGTGTTGTGTTGTGTTTGGGGGGCATGTTATACCAGCTTCCATCGCCTTAGGCAGTGGATATAATATTGAATTAACACTTTGTGTAATTATTTACAACAGAACATGTCCACCGCCTGTAGAAATACAGGTGGACTTGTTTTTACAATAGCACTGACAGTCTATTGAAATCCAAATTCAAAGGGAACATTTACTGGCTTAGCTAACAGCTATTACTTAAGTTCTCTTTTCATGCAGGTCCATTCACCTTTCGGATGGTTTTGACAGAATTGGACGTAGTAAGAGTTTTATCCCTGATTTTAAGTACAAGCACAAACATTTTAAGGGTAGATGTAAGATTTTAAGCTATGAAACATAGCTAGCACGTCTAGTCTTCCTGTATGGATCACAACATTCGTTTGTTATTACTGTCCACTGTAGGACAACATGTGCAGACTTCTATTGAGAATGTCTGGAATAATTCTAGAATGACAAGATATACTTTATTATGTCAAATATAAGCAAATGATGAAGTGAGGATTAATAGCTTGTGGCTCATCATTATTCAGTTCAATTCAATTTCAATTGAATTTAAATTCCCATGAAACCATGTGTTCTATAGGTCTAGCTGTCTCTTCAAAAAGCTTTGACTAAAAATAATGTGCTTGGGGCTTCTGTCGGCCTTACTGTGTCTACTTTATTCAGCACTAGTTTCACACTCAACTGCAACATATCACAACTCAGCGTGTACAAGTGTGTACACGATTAACTTATACTTTGTATACATCTATATTATGATGGAGGGTTCTTAGCCTTTAACGTGTACATGCTGAGTGCCTTGTGTGAGTGTCAGAATGGTGTGAGGGCTGTGTGATTTCATGCACAATCAGAGGAAGCAGAGGTTCTTCATCACTGACATGCCTGTGCAAGTTTGGATTTTTTTTATTGCAAAAAAACCCAGAAAGATTGCAAGATACTGCAACTTGAACACACTAAAATCAAGTATGAGGATCCATCATGGTTCCATATATTTATATAGATAGATAGATAGATAGATAGATAGATAGATAGATAGATAGATAGATGTGTATCCCCCATAGTATTGGAAGATACTGTATATACATGGAAAAAAACATAATAGGAAGTAATAGCTACTTCACAGTGTGATGGTTTGCATTTAAAGTGAGAGAGCCTGTCTGGCACACAAGGACATATTAGCAGTGTCATGGGGAGGTCTTGCAGAGCATGTCTTTAGTCTCAGCCATTGCCACTGCTAACGGATTACGATGAGCAAAAAGTAACAATGGCATATTATTTACAGCTTGAGGGTTCATTGATTTGCAGCGGAGGAAATTGAAATGTGTGTGTGACTAACCTGAAGGCATGTGATGACTTTACAGCGCTCTATAGTAAAAGATGGGAAGAGTCCACTTCAAGACTAATATTGTTGGTACTCGAGGGAGTGTGCAATGGCTACAATGTACACTGTCACCCAATGGCGGTACTTACATTCACTCAATTGATCACATTTGATGAAAATATATATTCTGGTGTAATTACTGTAGCTTGTCAATTAAAACAGATTCACTAATTTTATTTGATAAAAACCAACTTGAAATGTGAACTAAAAATAACTACAAATCTATAAACTCAAAATCTATAAAACAGCTTCAATACAAAATAATAAAGCGTATATCGCCTGTATAGTGAACAATCTCTTGCCCTAATCAGTGTTTAGGGCAAGCACAGCCTTGAGTCAAACAAATGTTTGTACAGACTACTTTTTAAAGCCGAATGGGCGGGGAGGCTTACTGGGTTAATGAGGTACGCCTACCACATACAGAACCACACACAATACAGACTCTGATTGACAACTTCTTTAAAAGGTTTTGCAATTATTCCACACCCAACAAGAGTCAGATTTGCCTTTTGATTGAAAGTTTAAAATTCGGGAGGAGAACAGGTTCATCAAGAACTACACGAACCTTTTTAGATTAGTGTTCTACTGAGGTACAGACGATCAAAGGGGACGAAACCCATAACCTCATGCAACAGAGCAAATAACTTTATAGGCAGGGCACACCGAGCAATTTCCCTCAACCCTAGGGCGTGAAAGCATATTGCGACCTCGAAAAATACGCTTATTTATTTATCAATCTGTGACTCAAAACTGTCTATGCTAGGCTCTTCTCTCATCACTTCATTTTGAGTTACCAACTTTGGCTGAGTAATAACGTGTCTTCAGTATTTTGTCATGATAAAGAGGACGTTTAAATTGTATCGTAGACACTAGGCCTATACGTGACCCCAAAATCCGGCGTATTATCGTGTATGATAATTATAATACGGCGGACTTTTGTGTCACAAATGGGGCGCGCGTGCAGTGTCCAGAACAGAGCTGAAGAAGGAACACATTACTCTGTCAAATGGTCTTTACACAACACTGTATTACTGGTGAAGCAAAGGGAGCAGGTGATGTGTTTAAAAACGGAATCTCCTACAGGAAGTAGCCTGCAACCTAGTAACAACACCTGTCCTGCATCGCAGGTACAGTAGGCTGACCACCAGACAGCAAACCCCAAAAGTATTATGGTGATACTTAAAATAATTACAAATATAAAGCGTGTATTCTTCATGTAATTCCGTAAAAGCATGCGTAGATCGATAGATACAAAAATATGAAGTGATTGTCCGTCTTGAATTGAGTAGGCTACACTAACACAACGATGATGATCGAGAACTACTTCCTTATAGTATGTTGGCAACAAACGACCAATACATCAGGCGCTGTCGATGAAAAATGGTTGGAATTGTATCGATCATAACTTCAGAATAACCCTAGTGGTACAACAGGTGTCACTGTCAGTTCTTCCGCACTTCAACTCACCTTCGTGTAGTATAACATCCATAGCTCGTATAATCGATCCTTGGATGCCATTCCTCTGCCCTTAACGCTGTGATCTTTCTTTCTCTTTTATAATATCATTAAACTTTTACGCGTGTCCGAGTTGCAGATGGAGGAGAAGTCGGCTCCAAAAAATAGGACGCAACATGTTTTGGAAAATTCCAATACAATTCAAAGGGCATTGTCCATGAAGCCTTAAGTCGTACAGTACAAATAAAAACAACACATCAGAATCGGATCGATGCTTAAAATCCAGTTCAAAACAAATTCATGGGGAAAAGACGTCTAAAAACCCATGTCCGCATTTGCCTCGAGCCTACTCATGCTTATGATTCCTCTGGAAGAAGGTTCCTACGGAAGCGACAGATGTACCCTCGGTATTCTTGCTTCTTGACATTCTGTACAATATGTTGTCCCTACAGTTCTGGGATAACCACGTCTCACCGCATTGACAACAGTCAGCCTGTTGCGTTAACTGCAGATTGTATTTACAGGTAGGCTCATATTCTTAAAGACACACACACAGAGGGAGGGGAATAGAGAGATATGTCACTTGACGCATTCTGTCTGAATTCGGTGTTGTTATGGGTGCTGTAATGAACAATTATTGTGTATGAATATTAACCATTTTAATATTAGTTCATGTTTAAATTGATTTTGTTTACTATTAGTAGTCCGTTTAGTTTTGTGTTCATTTGAACGCATTACACTCTATGCATTGCTCTTTATATCAACATGCTCAATATGACATGGCTGGCTATAGCCAACTATTCAATAGCCTATAGGCCTACATAATGTATATATGCCTACTAGGTCTATATGTGCTATGTTGAATTCTACATTAAATACAATGTTGATACTATTTCGCTAAATTCTGATTGAACACTATATGGGACTGTGTGTCCTATCAAATATTTCTACTCACAGGCACAGATTTAGACTACATTGCCATGGTAATGCCCTACATTACATACCAGACCATATAAGTGTGTCAATGCGTGGCCCTCCTAGGTCGGTGGCGACAGTGGCTTCTGCACAAATATTTGATAATTATATATCCATTACATATGGGGTTTACACTCCAAATCTATTTTTGATTCGTTACAATGAACATAATTATAATACAACTCGTACTATAATAATAATACAACTTGTGTTTTAGATGAATCATAGTCACATCACAGCAACTATAATCCACAAATTACTTAAAATGAAAAATGGCACGCAAACAACAAGTGAATGAATTAAAACATATCAAACTGACAGATTACAGTCAAATAAAATAACAAATACACAACGTTAAATAAACTCTCCAAAATAATACTACAAAACAGCGTAGGATATTTCGACTGCGGTTGAATTGATCGATACATATCTGTAAATAATGTATACATATGTATAGTATTTCAACAGGCGGGATGCCGCCTGTTGCATCGATGTGTTCGACGATCGCTTGGACGTCACCAGCCCGACCAATAGATGTCTGCTAGAACTGATCACTGAACACAACATGGAGCAAAGCGTTGGGTCGCTACAGGAGCAGGCTTTGAAAAGGAAGGAGCGGTTAAAAGCATTAAAGAACAGACAACTTCAGGTCAACTATTTCTTATTCTATTCCTTTTTTAATATAATTGAAAAAAAACATTATTTGGTAACCTAGTCAATGATTGTCGTCACGTTTACATCAGCTAGCTAGCTAACTAGTTAGCTAACTAGTTAGCTAGACACTGCTTAGGCCCGTTTGTTATGAACTCACACTGTGCTCAAGCTTGTGAGCTCAAAATTGTTCAATGTTTAATCTTCAAACGTCTTAGCTACATGACCTGATTTCAACACGTTTAGCGTCCATGGCCCAATTCACATCCCTTCGTAGTTAGTTTACCAGCTATTTTAACCTCTACCATTCTTTGTGAAATATCAGTTTCAATCATTTTACCATGTCCTGTAGTACTATGGTTAATGCTTTGGTTGAAGGCATTTTATATATATTCCAATAAAATCAACCACAAAATGGAGGCCTACCCGAATTGTATAAATTGTTAATATCTTTATTAATAATAATTTATTACAATATCACAAGTGAGTAAGAACACTTAGTCGCAATTCTCTCCATGGAGTGCCCTATTCATGAAAATATAATTCTTATCTGATTGTATTTAATGGCGATAAACACAATAGTGCACCTCTACGGACATCTTGGGTCATCTCTTTTGTATCGACATGCCTTTGGTTTCACAAACATCAACCTGTGGTTAGTAACTTCCTGTCAATAATGTTTGTGAACTGTTCATTTTTCAGAACTATTCACAAGACTATTGACAGAAATTTGCACTCCGTGGAGGGAATTGCGCCTAGAGGTAACGTCCTCATATTCGCTTGTGGCGTAACTTGACTGTTTTGTCAATATAAATTTACTGTTTTGTCTTTTATGTTCTGCCCTTATGTCAGTCTGTTTTGTAAAACCTAATTCACAATTTCAGCTTAGGAACATGTAAGTGTTCAGACCGGACATTAAGAGTAAAGTAAACCCATTTCCTAATGGGTTCCTAATGTTCATAATTAGGGTCTAAAATGTACTTTTCGAATTAGTTTCTCTTACCTGCCAGTGTGTGAAAAATCTACCGTGCCGAGCAATTGTTTTAATATGTAACCCAGAATTGTATTTTACTAATCTATCCCGTATCCCGGTTGGTGGCATGTGTTTAATCTTGGATCCTCCTCACAATTAGGGCCGGGTACTCAGCACTTTTAATTTAAAAAGTAAAAAGTATTTTATTCACATAGGAACAAACAAAATAGGCTTTACCATATGGTTGTATTATAGATTTATTTATTGAATTACGAGAAAACGTGCTATACATTTACATTTAGAGCATTTGGCAGACGCTTTTATCCAAAGCGACTTACAAAAAAGTAACACATTTGTCGAATATATCATGATATATGTATCATTATCGAGATATTAATTGACTTGGAAGATGTTGGAAGATGTTGGTCATATTGTCCAGCCCAACTCGTAATGCACCGTTGCATTATATTAGTTAACACACTAAGATTTATTCATGTTGTGTATTGCATTGTCCATTATTGTGCTATAGATGTGTCAAATTTTAACTCAAATTTGGATCATTCAATAGCAATAATAATAATATTGTTGAGCTGTATTGATTAATCTATTTATCATTCTAAAACTTGTCAAGTGATTTTTTTTTATTTTTTAAGATATTGTGGTTATTGGAGACAGCTTCCAGTTTATATTCAGTAGGCCCTCAGAATGATGTTTTGCAGATTCTGTTTAATCTACATTTGGTTTGTGTACTGTTCATTTACACACATTTGAAGTTATTATTGACTACAGTTCAGGACTGCTCCAAGTTTTGATTACATATTCTCTTTTAGAAAGGGAAAACCACTCATGGTTCGGGGACCAACATGCTGCTTACTTGCCATGTTTGAGTGTTGTGTCGAACATAATTCACCTTGACCTGGCTGGAGTGTTTGATAAGTGTTTGTTGACATTCCTACAGGATGAAATAGTATTCCGGATGCACTATACTGTTTTAGAAGTGAGTTGGTCTGCTCAATTGTTGTAGCAGTTGAACAGGAAGCCTCTTCAGGAAAGTGCAAGATGGAAGGAATTTTGTATTCTTTGTCATAGCTTCTCACTCACTTTCTTTGTATTTCTTTTTATTCATCCTTTTTTATTTTTGCTTACTTGATGTATGGATCAAATACTGCACAGTTTAACATATGGGTTTAATGTTGGGGTCCATAGTTTTTTAAATGAACAGAGCCGTACTGAACATAGTTGATGCAACTAGTGGCAAATACATTACAGTATTGTCTGTAGGATGATACCATTCATTTGCTTCCACTAAAATGACTTTTTTTTGTCATCTCCCGATACTCACATGAATGCATGTGTCTACTCTGTAGCAGGAGGTTTGAAATTTCAGTCAGTGGAATGTAAAAATGGTTATATAATAACCAAAAAGATGGTTTGAAAAAAAAAGTTCTGAATATCAAATGGAAATTAGTTGTAAAATCACTGAAAAATCATCACAAGGCATATTGAATATTCAATTATTTCTGGAAAATAAAGCAGTTATTCCTAAATATTTCTATTCCACTACATTTCTGTTCAAACTTTAAATTGGAATGATTTTCTATTTATTTTTTGGTTAAAATATGAACCTCTTTGAATGCTACACTGCCAACACTGGTTCTGCTACACAAGTTCTGAATGTAAATTAGGTATTTGACTCCCAAATAAGAGTCTACAATGGTTTGCTTTCTCTTTATATTCATGCAAATGATAGCCTACTATGTATGTAACCCAAGGCCATATAAAGAGCGACCATGATTCAGTACATCTAATGTCTAATGTGCTATTGGCTTGTAATGCCACTCGGCCTCATCTTCATTTTAGTTTTAGGTACTGTAATTAATTCGTACACAATGGATGTGTTTAATGCACGCACGGGTGTTTGAATGACTGTGTGATGTGATGCTCTTACAGGGACGCGACGATGGCGAAGGAGAACCTGAGAGGAAGAAGGCCCTGTCAGAAGAGGCGGAGGAGAAGCACAGGTTGGTTAAGTACATGGCGCACTCAATTTAAGTGTGTGAAGAAGACGACATGACTGTGATGCCCACAAGCAACCATATGAGACAAGGAATGCTATTGTTCCAAAATGGGTGGCTGCATGTGTATATTTAAGCACAGTTTAATTGCATATCTAATGTGACATTGCATGATATCAAAGGATAACTTCCAAGGGCACATCTCGGTATGTTTACATTGCATTGGGCTGGACCAAAACCCCTCATGTCGCTGCTCAAATATCCTGCAGCTTACGTGATTGTTGTCAGGAAAGGAGCAGCCTGCTCTGTCCTGCTGGACCCGTTTCCATTGTTTATACTTAATGACGTGCACACTGAGGCATGCCCCTCCCATGGAACAGGATGCAGCATGTATGAGGAAAACGTTTTATAAGCAACATGTATGTCTGCCCAGTGTCCAGAAATGTCTAAATTAAATGTGTTTGCTAGTTAGTCGTTAAGAAATGCCAATACAATACAGAAATGCCAATACAATGCTGCTAGCACGATTCAGCAATGCTTGCTGAAATAAGATGAAGTTGGCCAAAGCATGGCATTAAACGATGAACTCAACACAGCACACTGCTAACTAGGGTTGTTGAGTACAGAACATACCCCACTCTTGCCAAGAGATTTTGGTAACGTTTTTAGTTCCTACTTGGTCTCACACATTTGATTATTTTAAAGTCACCTTTTTAAGGAATCAATTAATTGTCAATCGCCATTTGATACTTTTGGCCTTCATATGTTCAGCTGTGCTCATTAGATGAGGAGTATGAGTAGAACTTGAACATTGTAGAAGAATTTGAAAGAGTGAGATGTGACGTCAGTCGTAGCCATGATATTGTCTAACGGACAATGGACCTTTGGAGATCCCATGTAAATATCTTTTTTTTAACCATTGTCTGAAACAGTTGTTTTTATGGAGTTTGTAGGGTTAGCTTTGTATGGTATGATGATCGGAATCTGCCATATTTGATAATATATTATACACACTGTTACACATTTGTATTGCTTATGAGTAAACAGTATATAAACAGTTAATTTAGCCCTATAATTTAAAATGATAGTTTAAACAAAGTGGACCCCTCTAAATGTAACTGGTCTGGCCTTGTGCTGACGAGCCATAGCGGAAGAACTGTTGTCACACTGATGTCCAGGCTAGATTCTGGAAATGACCAGACCTGCAGCATGTTATGTTCCCAAGGTTTTGTCCTGGCCTTGTTAAGGAGCTTTGGTTGGCACATCCTTGACACTGTTTACGTTCCTTCACAAGCTTATCTCATGTAGTATATAATGTACAACTTATCTAGTGTTCCATCCACTACAGTTATATTGTCAAGTCAGATGCATCTCACCCTTCATTTTATGTTGATTGTTTGTATAGCTCTTTCCTGCTTCTACTAGGTCTATATATTTGTCATAAATACAGTCAAAAAAACCTGGCAACCCAGCATTTTATTGCAATATGTGAAAGTATAATTGTGAAATGTATCAAACATTGATTTGATACATTAATAATTGCACGTAATTTACCTCAAACATTGTTCTTAATATGTGCAGTTTAAGTGGTGAGTCTGATATGCAGAGGGGCAGGTCTATTTATAGTAGAGAATGAAGGGGAAGGATAAAGTGGTAGACTCAGGCTGGGCCACACTCAGTCCAAGGCAGAACATGACTAGCATTCATGATGATGCCCATACAAGGTTTGGTCTGTCTCTTTTGCTGTCCAGTGTTGATTTGATAGATGTATCCAGAACATACCATTTAGAATCTTGTTTTTCCTCTATTGGATGGTCCTACGGTATTTTTAATAAGAGCCCGCAGGCTTCAAGATCAGTGTGTACTGTACGACCGTGAGAGCCGGCATGTCAGGTAGGCCCTGTCGGAATTCCCCCAGCATAGATCCATGCTGAAAGATCATGAGATGGAGCTACAGAGAAGGTGCCCCTCGCCAGTTGGCTGCTCTCCTTTAATCCCAACCGACATGGGAGGTGGAACGTTCCATTATTGAAGAAGCGTCTATAGCCTATTCTAAGAAAGAGTATTATTCAAATAGCATATTAGCACTGACATCAGAAGTGATTATTTCTCTCCCTTTTTGGAATACATTTAGCAGTACTGCC
This sequence comes from Bathygadus melanobranchus, assembly GCA_900302375.1. Lineage (NCBI taxonomy): Eukaryota > Metazoa > Chordata > Actinopteri > Gadiformes > Macrouridae > Bathygadus > Bathygadus melanobranchus. The sequence continues at coordinate 18,121 of OMKP01020979.1, forward strand.
ACCTCCTGGAGTGTTCTTATATGTACAAAAGATATGTTTAATCATATAGTGTATCAAAGTACGATATACATATGCTGATATATGGCTTTAGTTGCTATGTATCCAAATGATTACTGCCAACTACCACCATTAGTAGTCATTACCTACTGTATGTGTGGCCCTGTAGACTTAGATCGGGTCTGTCTTCTTTCACCACCACAGGGAGATCAAGTTGAGGAACTACACCCCAGAGGATGAAGATCTGAAGGACAGACAAGTGCCCAAAGCCAAGCCTGCTTCAGGTGAGCACACCGCCTCATCTAACCAGACATGGGGAAAACGCCAAGTCAGGGGAGGAGGCTGAGTTGATGGGTTTGTGTTATGGGTCTTTCGGTGCAATATTGACAATTTCAGATGTATTGTAATAACATAAACTAAATGTGTTTTGTAGTGGAAGATAAAGTAAAAGACCAGCTTGATGCTGCTAACCCAGAGCCCATCATTGAAGAAGTGGTAGGTACCCTCTGGTGTAGTCTGTTTGTTCTTTGTTGTTGTGTCGTTTGTTATTCATCTCTGCTCTTTTGGCGTCATACAGGATTTGGCCAATCTGGCTCCAAGAAAACCTGACTGGTAAGAAGAGCTTCAGGGCTGCTCTTGTTCATACATGTTAATTTTTCCATTGCAGACATTTGTCACATTGTTTTGGTGACTTGACATATTTGTGTATTTCAAACATGGCTTTTATTGTATTTCAATGTTTGTATTCTACGTTGCATAGATGTTTTTAGGTTTCTTGTGTCTCAGTATGTATTCACTGTACCTCCATTGTGACCCATATTCAACTCCGGGATCAACAAAATAATACGTTATGTTTCCTCATGCAGGGATCTGAAGCGAGATGTGGCGAAAAAGCTGGAGAAACTGGAGAGGAGAACACAGCGGGCCATCGCTGAGCTCATCAGTGAGTCCCTGTCTTCTAGCTTCTTGTCCTATGATTTTCATTCACAACCTTGTCTCGGGGCATGTATTTCTTATCAGGCTAGTTGCTTTGTGGATTCCAAACCCCGAAGGAGCCTGAAGCTGTCTGATAATATTGATACATATTAGGGCTGAGCAATTAATCAAAATATCCAAATCGCAGGAGCTGCCATTTTTGGTTACAGGTAAAATGTGTAAATGTATAACATTTAAAGTACAGTAGTGCATCTCCAGATGTAAGAAAACATGTTTGTTTGGTACAGACCCCAACAAATGTCACATCATGATAGTTTTTTCACTGAAAATGAAAATTGTGATGCAAAAACGACACGACTTTTAAAGTCATCAGATCACTGTACTGCATACACTACACAACTGTCTGTCGGGTTTCTTGAAGTCTCACACATTACAAGTTGTTTGACGGGAAAACTGACGAGTCTGCCTGGTCTCATTACGAAAACACATGTGAGACGTGATTTCAGCACACCACACCGCATGTCACGTCTTGAGCAGGTATGCCTCCAATTTGGAGCTTTTGTCGGGGAATTCAAAAAACGTGTGAACTCTGCATTAGCTGCAACCATTGGCCTTGCTGCCCATCCTGCTATGAATGAATCTTATTTATAGCGAGTGTCTGTATTTTACAGGGGACCGCCTTCGAGGCAGCGAGGAAGAGCTAGCAGACGCAGTGGGAGCAATAGGTGTGACTGAAGGCGATTCCGACTGAACTGGACTTATGACCCTACTGCCAAACCAGGGACCTGACTTTCCTGTGTACAGCCCCATTCACATTGTGTAGAGATTTACCATAGTCACTGGAATGTCTTTTCTACATCATATTGTCATCTAGAAATGTAGTCATGACAACTATGGTTGTTTATGATGATGACCGGACACATGGAGTGTCTGCAGGATATTGAACTACCCTGGATTCCCATGGTTTGTAAACAGTCAATGTGATGAACACTAGATGTGTTTTATATTTGCCAGTAAAAATCTGTTTTTTTTTTAACCTGAGGATGTAGCTTGTAAAATTCTTGACGCCTTTTTTAAAATAGATTTTTATTTCATATTTATTCAGACAACCTTCTTGACTGCCTTACATATTAAGTGTCTCTTCCAACTCAGCAGTAGTCGATGGAACACATCTTGCTTCCTACTCAAATGAATCGAGGTGACTTTGCAATAGCTGATATGTTGGGATACTAATAACGGATAGCAACTAACATGTTTTTGGTCTGATTATTATATATAGTGCACCAACTATAAGCACCTATGTTGCAAAAAACGATTACAATCTTTCACCATAAAGTGCAGTCATGTCTACTCTGAACTACATCGCTTACCCATAAAATAAGATGATGCACTAATAGTTATAGTAGATACAGCATTATCACATCTCCATACATTCTACTCTCCTCAAAATGCTAACAACCTTAACAGAGGTAACATTCAGTATCTATCCACCCAAATGTAAAATTAGACAGTACATAGAGTAAAGTGTCAATGAAGTGTATTCCATACTTTTGTTGGAGGAAAACAAGACATACACCTACACACTACCGCTCCAAAAATATATAGTGTAAGTGAAGCTCATAAAACATTCATAAGCAAGATGTTTTAGACATGGAAGTAAATATTAGGATACTGATGTGTGATGGTGTATATCAGACTCAAGAGTCCAGACTGATGGTTCCCCAGGGGTATGGGGCAAATCCAACTCTTGGGAGAATGTCCCCACTCACACCTATTGATCTATTCATGTTTATCTTTAACAATGAGCTCAAACAACATTACAAAATCCACAGACAGTTCAATATATGTGAACAATTCATAGTTGGCACCTAACTCTGAGTCTGGATCCCTGTATAAGCACTGTATTGGTCAGTGGGAAATACTTGTGCAACTCCTCACTGTTGGTGATTAAATTACAGGAAACAGCTGGGTTTCAGAAAAGCTTATCCCAAGAGTGAGATACATTGATTTGCCACCGGATTTGAGAATTAATGCTACATGCTTATTTGATCACTTATATAGAGCTAGTACTTCAAAACATCCTATCTCAAGGTGTAGTAATTCTGGTGTCATGCAGACTTCCACAGTTATAGCCCTTACGCTGCATAGTTTTCATTACAGCTGGTAGCTCCCTGGCTGTGGGTTGGCGTGTTATTTCTGGCTTGTTTTGGTAGGCATTGCATCCCTTATTGTCATCCTCAAGGATGTGAGTGACCTGCTAGTCACATTGGCCTGCACCTGATTCGATCTTCCTGGCTGCGGGACCAAGTTCCACCTTGCACACCTTCTGGGCAAACTTGAGTGAGCACAAGGTCTCACCGACATTGCTCTCCAGAGCAGACACCTGTAACAAGAAGAAAAAATACCATTGAAAACTCAAATTGGATTGTCACATACTGACATAATGCTTGAGATAATTCTGGCTGTAAATATGCTGAACACTCAGGAAGGTGACTGGAGAGTTAACACAAACCTGGACCACCATGGCCGTCTTGTTGCCTTTCCCAAGGGAGTCCTGCAGGAGATAAGTGAGACGAGAGTTCCTGAATGGGACATGGGTCTGGTTGCCTCTCAGTGCCTGGATCACATCCCCCAGTGCCAGCAGGGAGCGGTTTATATTCTGGGCCTCTTTCAGCCTTTCCCCTTCTGCACCAGACTTCCACACCCTCTCCGATCCAGCCAGGTCCACCAGGTTTAACTTGCCTAGAGAACAAAGGGGATGGTCATGGGTAAGGCACTCACTAGAACATGGTAAAATGCTGTCCTCTATTTTCTATTTAGAGAAAACTGCTAAACAAGTAAGGCAATCCCAGATGAAAATGTATTATAATGTAAACAATTTGTCGTCTTGCCTGTGGTTTTGGATCCATTGGCCAGATCGGTGCCGTATACGGTGATGCAGAGCAGGGCGTGGGAGCGGGAGCTGTGCTGGTTCATCTGGGTCCCAAAGGTGATCCTGTTCCGACGGGCTTTGGCCAAGATCTGGAGGACCACAAGAGAGACCACAAGAGGCTGATAACTTGAAATGCAGTGGAATTCTTTTTTTTATGTATTCCCACAACAAAATAAAAGTGAAAAATAAAATGGAATAGATTAAATGAAAAAAATCGAATTAAATTAAGAACACATACAATAGAAAACAGTGCCTTCCCAGGATGACTGGGCTTGTCTGGTCTATGATATGGCTGTTTGATGAGCATTTCCTCTTAATGACATTTCAATCAAACTGGGGAAACGCCTGTCACCTTCTTGATGTGTTGAAAGCCTTTGACCTCAGTGACCCTGAGGCCTGGCACATGCAGCTGCCCCGTTCCATCGGGATTGATCTTGATGTCCAGTTTCTCTCCATCCTTGCTGAGCAGATCTCTGAACCAAAAAAACAGATGCCACCGCTGTATGGTCATGTTCAAACTAAACGGAATGCCTTTTTCACATGAGGGCGAGCCTTTACCTCAGCACCTCGTTGTAGATCTCCACAGAGCTGACATTCACCGTGTAAGACCACATGTCCTTGCGGTCCTCTATCTCATTGAAGAGGTGCTTCAGAGCCCGCTGGTTGATTCCGGGATTCTCCACAGAGCCCTGGAATTCATGATCAGCCATTCATTCATTCATTGCTTTAAATAGTTTAATGCTTGAAGATGTGGAGGGCGGTCTGGAGAGTACCTCCATGGTGTAAGTCTTCCCAGAACCTGTCTGTCCGTAGGCGAATATGCACACGTGATAGCCATCAATGCAGGAGGTCACCAGAGGCTCAATCTCTTGGAATACCTTAAACAATTGAATGAGAGATTTAACATCAAAAACTGACAAATAATTGGAATATGATATATAGTATATCCCAGGCAGAGGTGGGTAGTAACGTGTTATATGAACTCTTAAGTAAGAGTTACGTAAGAGTTAATATAACACGTTACTACCCAACTTATTTCAGAAATTCTACTTATAAGAGTAGTTTTAATCATTTTCACTTTTACTTGAGTGTATTTGTGAAGAAACAACAAGCAAAGAATGTCATTTTAGTTTAATATTAATGTAATATTTCGTGATCACACAGTTACAGACTGGGAATATTGTCCTGGTGTATATGTGGCTGTATATGTCACAAATAAATACAGGTGTATGTTCACTTCTTCACGTTTACTTGAGGAAGACCATCGTCATATTCACATCAAATAAAAGACGGGGGGGGGGG